>JACCGJ010001624.1:24487-50453 GCA_013407085.1 Atriophallophorus winterbourni
TCATTTAAAAATGAAAAAGTGCCACCCGGCAATGCACGAGAAAAAGAAAGAAAGAAAAAAAGGTACAATATGAGGGGGAATTTTTTTTGTCCTTTGTTCCACATGTCGATTTTTTGATTTTTTCACAAATTTGAGGGGGGAACACAAAATAGAATGCACTCTCTCCACTGTTGCCGGTTCTCAGCCATCGTCGACAGCGTGTCAAGCCACAGACACTCACTATCCCTTGGATCCCACCCAGGAAGCCGCGTTCGTCCGACCCGAGCTAAACCCGACGTCAAGCGTTTTAAGGCCTTCTTCCAGGTCAGCGGTTGTCCACCTAAACACCGCCGCCAGCCTGGGCCAACCGACACACGCAGCGCGCGGGAGGGTAGGCGCTCAGGCTTCATTCTCAAGACATGCCCTAGCCAGCGGAGACGGGAACGGTCGATTAGGTCTCGTAGCATCAGGCTGTCCCCACCTAGAACACGGTGCCTCACTACAACGTTGCTAGTGCGGTGTTGCCACCACACTCGTGCAAGCCTCCGTAAACATCGATGTTCAAACACCTCCAAGCGCCGGAGCTCCTCTGCGCGTACTGCCCAGCTCTCGCACCCGTGAAGCAAGACCGACCTGACTGAGGCAAGGTAAACTCTCCCGTTGAGTCTCAAACTCACGTCAGACCGCTTCCAAAGATGACCTAGACTGGTGAACGCGAAGCGAGCTCTCGCAATGCGAGAGCCGATCTCACTTTCCAGCCCTCTTCCCGCCGTGATGCAGCTACCAAGATAGGTGAACTGTTCCACACAGTCCAGACTGAGGTCATCGACCGTCAGAGTGGGCTGCAACCCCTCCCGTAAACAGTTTTTTTATATCTTCGATGCTTCTTTGCCCCTGATTGTATTCTATCATGCATAAAACAAGCTGTGAAAGATGTTGTTTACGTAAGTACAGCAAACTTCATGTTAATTCACAGTAGCGATCTCCTGTAAAATGTGTTTCATACAATGATAAAAGTCCTGTCAAAATGGCCTCAAATAGTTCAGACATGCAAACAGCTTGTCGAAGTAGGTTTAAACTTCTGCTCAATTGTAGCTGGGATGCATGCTATCCATAAGCTAAAGTTTCGCGATTCCGTTTTACATTTCAGTCCATTGACTGTTTTTTCCTAAACAGGAAGGTTTTTGGAAGGCATATGACATGATTGAACAAGAATTTCGCGATGTCGTCAAATATTTTCACAAGTGTTGGTTGCCCGCTCGTGAGTTCGTGATCCGTGCCATGAATCAGCGTGAGTCGGTTGATACTTCCAAAGCCATTATTGTTCTCGAACGGTCATGCCCTTGGAAAACTCATCTGCGTGAATTGGAGAAAGAAGAGCGGTCCAAAACGGTGATCTATCCGTTACCACCACATTTGACAAATGGTCGAGGCGAGCCAAAGCTGCCTCCAAAAGTTCTGTTTGTGATACTACCGGGGGATAATGACAACTGGATAGCTCAATGTGTTCCCAGTGAGAAGTTCGAAAGCAGGTACGTAACGATTCGAGTGCAATCATGTCAATTTGTACTGCTTGTCTGTTGTTCGACTGTAGTCATGTTCTTTACGATGTTGATAGCGCTTCTAAACTGGTTTGTAATCACGATAGTCATTTATCACTGTTAATTACGTCTCATTTGCAGGTCCACCTCGCATCTGCTTAGCTATTTCTACCAGTGTCAAGCTAGTTTGGAAGGAAGAAGAAAATGACGTTATTCGTGTGCACCAATATTCAGCAATTAAATTAATTTCTTCACAAAGTTAAGAAAAAGTGAAATGTATAAAATCACACAAGCCTGATCCAGGCGAAGGGTCGCACAATAAACACTGTACGTGGGCCAAAATACTGTTAGGTTACCTAGGCATAGACAGACATGTGAATGAAGTTAGATAATTGACGAGGAGATCTCAACATCAGTTATCAATTTGTCAGGCGCATCTTCAACTCTGAAACAGCCATCGATTGATTAACCATGTATCGTGCCAGGTAAAGAACAAAAGAGTTTCTGACTTTGTTAGTTCTTGAATAAGGAATAAACTATTGGCTACGGGTGGAGGAAAAAGATTTGCAAGCAACAAGGTTCTTGTTCAGTGGATGTGAACTATCAGAAGAAATGTTTTTAATCAATCCTTCGCATTCGCGGAAGTGACGACCGACAATAATATCTGGAATTAAATCCGTGGAAACAGTTCAATCTTGAGATAACCTCAATACCTCTTCGGATCAGCTGAAAATCCGTATGATCCTTATAAAATGTTTGCTTAGTTAGCGGCGACGTTCAGGTCTTATCACAACTTTTTTATTGACCCCACACTTGCACTCAATCTGGTTGGAGACCGTATTGACCACATGGTCAAATGGCTTAAGTACCGAAATTTAGTGTTATCCATCTTTTCGGACTTTAAATTGTCTATATATCCTATACGTTTTGCGGATCTGTTTCGAAAAATTATGTGAACTGCACGCACTTTATATTTGTACTCAAACATGCTTGGGTAGTGAGCGGCATGCTGAAACACGCTGGAATCTCACTACCATTTCTATTCCCCCTCATATCTGTCTAGGCCTGGGCAACCTGACAGTATCGTACCCCACGTGCAGTCTCTGACTGTACGGCACTTTGCCTGGATCAATCTTGTGCTTTCATACCATACTGAAACGCAACAGGGTGTAGAATCCGACAGTAATTCATCATTACTATCAATATTATGATTGTGCAGAAATTGTTATCATAAGTGGAATACACCATTTTAGATAACTTGGTTTAGTGGCCTATTTTTAAGGTGACCATAGCCAATATCACCCTTATTTCATGGTGTTAGCTAACACCATTGCAGACGCATCGGTGCTATCCGTCGCTTATATTATTAGGATAAAGTTGCAAAATTAGCAGCACAATCTACGCTGGTTAGGTCACGCTTTCTGAATCTCAGACAGTTGGCTTTAACAAGTAACTGTTTTTTCTTTCGAAGCCACATCTTAGTCTACGATTGTTTAAAACTTATCAAGCCACTGCGAAATTTAAATTTCACGCTTAAGCGTAGTGGTTTTCAATCTAAATTATCGATGACTTGGGAATTTGATCAAGTGCATGTAATTGGATCTTCACTTTACTTAACAGATGAATAATTCCGATTGAGTAGAAAACAGCTATCATAACACTAAGTTGATGAATCTGACATGCACCGTATCTTCATGTGAGGTGCATTAGCGACGAGTGTTAATCACAGGCATTTGGGTGCTATGCAGAAAGCACCACCCTCTGGCACAACACAAGCGAGCACAATTGCAAACACGTAATAATTCGCACTTCGGAAGAATAGCATAAGAACATTCCAAGTGGCAAGATCCTCGGAACCACGAGAAGGTGGACAACATCAGTTGTTGTTGTTGGCCTCCTTCGGTCGATGTCGACCATGGATGTACATCACAATCGTGTGAATGTTCATGTTCTGCAGCTTTTGGAATGAATAAACAGTCTGATTCGGGAGGAACAATCTCTCCCGCAGCGCTGGCAACGAAAGTCAGAACACGGTTGTATTGCATCAGTTGCACGCCGGCGGCGTGATCTGCGTTGAGCAGCCAAGAGCTGTATCTGCTCCTCCCCAGCTTGCAGACGACGCTTTACACAATGCCTCCAATGTGAGCGATGAAGAGCAAGTTCTTCCCAACTCGCCGGGTCAATGCCAACATCAGTAGCTTTTAAGAAGTGTGTTAAGATATGGGATTCGGCAAGGTCCGTCAAACGAGCCCAGCATGTTGTGTGCTCCAACTGAACCATGTGGCACGAAATCGATTGACAAATCAGATCACGGTGGAAACCTGTATAGACTTGCTGTGGACAGTGTTGTAGGTACGGGATTTGCCTGCACCAGATAGACTTGCGTTATATTATTTTGCATCTATTTTAGAAATGCGTTTGACCAATTGGCGTTTTCTTGTTTTCCGAGATCTACTCGATAACGTGATTCACTATGGATTGTCTGACCTCATGAATTCATTGTGTCGCATTCACCCAGAGGCGATTGTCGAACACCTGTCAAGGTTTTGATTCATTTCGATTAAATCAAACGAGAAGAACATGCAATGTTTCTGTGTTGTCGGGCTCTCTACGGCAACAATTTTAACTGCGATTTTTATCTCATTCAATTTTTTATCGTTTTTGATTACAAACAGAGAAAATAGGCTGTGGGGCTATCCAATCGGTGCTAAGCACTAACGTGAATAATATATATTTTATAAACCCACGGAATTAACAATTCATCATGATTTAACACATTCCGTGCCGAGGTTTGTGCTTTCAAACAGTTTAGGTCAAAAAGTTTCCCATCGCTTCGCGTGCGTAGGTAAATGCCTTCTGTTCTCGTCTTAAAAGCATTTTCCAGCATCAGAGCAAAGATAATACCGAACAGAGTGGGAGCAAGCACACATCCTTATTTAATGCCTCGGCTAATTCCAAAAGCTTTTGAACTGCAACCGTTAAAATGTACTAAACCCTTTATGTCAAATTGAAAAGAACTAATGTGTTTTAAAAGACTCTCCTTGATGACGCAGTCAAATACCTTGGTTAGATCATTAACAACAGTGTATAATGGTGTATGCTGTTCCCGACATTTTTCTGGAAGTTATCCTAGGGAAAACGTCATCATCTTTGTCAGCTAATTCTTGTAAAACTGTAGCAATCAATTTGTCTACAACATACAGAAGGGAGATTCCTCTGTAATTGTTGCAGTCGCCATTCGTAAATAGCGTGATGATCTTGTTGTCTCTCGTGAATAATGTTTATTCTATAAACCCGCGGAATTAACGATTCATCAAATTTGAAAACTACTTTCGTTTTATGGAGTAGGAAATATTGTAACCAACGAACATGTCGATGATACACAGTGAGCATACGCTAGATAGTTTGATGTGCGCTGGTGAAGTAAAGAAGACAAACTAACATTTGTTTCTAATTTGTAAAGATTATTACTTTTTTGGCTTTCTGTGTAAAATTACCCGGTCCCTATACTTCATACTATGCGCGCATTCTAAGCTAACCGCATCGGAATACTCATGGGATGTGAACTCCTTTGCCTCCTGATGTTTCTTGTTGATAACCACCATCTTTTATTTCCAGGCTACCGTTTCCCGAAGAATGGCGTTCTTTGCAGAACGATGAACTATCGCGCGTATCTGGTATCCCCGGGTGCATTTTTGTACACTCCTGTGGACATTTGGGTGTGAATCAAACCAAAGAGGGCGCCTTAGCGATGGCCAGAGCTGTGGTTCGTAAACGTGAATCGGAAGAAAATGCTCCGCTCCCCAAACCGACTTTTTCGCGCGGCCGCGGGTCAAGAGACCGTCGACGTTGATAGGTTCTATTATGGTTTGAAGATCTGACCGTCATTCTTTCATCAGAAACAGAGCGCTCATTTAGTTTTTTTACGGTTTTTCTTCGATTCTATTCTTTATACAATTCATTGAGGATAGCCCAAAAACATCCCAGTGTGTCATTGACCAGCGGTACACGCCACCCCGTTGCCATTTTCTTATTTTTTTTATTATGGCGTGACTATCTGCTGAACATGCATTCCTCTTTCAGATGAATTCACTGTACCGCTTGCTTTTTTCTTGGAAGGTTCTGGAATTACCGGGAGCATTTTAATAGGATTACGCTTAATGCTTATTTTCCGAGGATACTTTTGTATAACCCTGTATCATAAAACCGGAATATTCAGGTTAATCATCGTGTTTAAAATGCTTGTGCGCTGCGAGCTGCGTTAATCAAGGCAACCGTATGTTGAAGAATAAGACAATGGCTTTATTCGTGTGCACGAATTTTCAGCAATCAAATTAATTCAACCACACAAAAATAACTTTCAAAGAATGTTAAGTGAGCACTGTTAGGGTCGCCTCATCAGATAAAGAATGACCTTCGACTCATTAACCTCATAGCGGGATAGGTAAGGAACGAAAGAATTTCTGAATTTTTAGTTCTCGAATGAGGGACGAGATATTGGCAACGCGTAGATGAGAACGATTTGCAAGCCACAAGGACCTCGTGGATTGAGTATCCATCATCGGAGTAAATGACTGATCATTCTGTCACATTCACGGAACTGTCGATCGACGATCATAACTCGAATTAAATCGATAGAAGCACAGATCAGTCGTGTGATATCCTTAATGTCTCATTTGATCAAAAGGAAATCATTTCCAAGACTGGAAAAATTGTCGGGGATGCATGAAGGAAGTCGGGAACAATGCAAGAAAAAGAAAAATGTCTAACTACGTTAAGTGGAGAAAGAGGAAACGGATGCGAACGGCATAAAAGCACTGAGCAGTCACATGATCAGCCAAGTGGATGCTGTGATAACGTGACGCCAAGATATTTGAAACAAGTGCATCTGCTGAAGTCAGAGCAATTGAAAGAAACCCAAGGAATTCTTTGAAGTAGGGTCAATGGAGTTTGAAAAGATCACCTCTTTATATTTTCAAGGATTTAACGATAAGCCAAGTGCGGATGACCACTATCCAATTGTATTGATGGTTGATTTTGGTGCGTATGGATCAACGCGTCTATGGTGGTTGATTGCAATGACAACGTCGTCCGCGTATTTTGGAGTAAGAGTGGCAGAAAAACGAGGAAAATCATAACTGTAAACAGAATATAAGTAGGGAGGAGGAATCGCGCCTTGTTGGAAACCGAGAGGAATCGGGATAAAATGGGAGACACGACAGTGTATTGCACACGGCCTTTAAAGTAGGCGGCAATCCCGTGAAGTATGTTCAGAGTGACACCACAGTCAGAAAGTTTTTAAGCAAAGAGCTGATAAAACTGTTGAAATCGATGGTGTAATCAAGGAGACAAATTTACACGGCTTTCGATTTAGAATCAAATGAACAGGATACGTGGTCAGTTCGAGCAGCAAGTGCGGTATGTAAACTGATGAGAATCTTCTACCTGACAGCTGTTAACCATGCGTCGAAGCACAATAATTTCCATCACTTTGAGCAACAGTGACGTACAGGGCATTATTGCTTTCTCGCGCACGCATTCTTCCAGCAGAAAATGGGAAATTTTGTCACGTCCCAGCCTTGGGTGTTCTCTATTTTGCCCGGTTTAATTGGCGTTTTACAAAACTCTTAGGATAACCATGGCTTATAAATCTTCTACGGACTGCTTGAAAAACACAAGTGCTTGGTTTTATAAACTAAACAACGCTACGGATCTAAATGTTTGTCCGGAATTTGCCAATGTGTATGTCGAAATATCAATTTGTGGACTGAAGTTGAAGAGAGAGAAACATGTCATTATTCGTGTACACGAATTTTCTACAATTTTCAGTTTGGTTTTCTAATGTTGCTAGGCAGTCCATGAAGCCAAAAATTCCTATACAGCCACTGTAAATGTTAATATATTTGGCCTAAATGTGATTCCGAGCTCGATTGTTCAATAGGATCCAACTTGAGGATAAATTAACGTTGATAACACGAAGTATAGTGGTGTAACTTGCACCATAAGCGTATCTATATTAGTGTTTCATCAAACGTGGTTGCACTCATTCTGATACAACAATAATATTAAATTGTTCACAAGAAACAGGACAGTATGAAACTTTAGAAATCATCATAACGTCATTAACAACAGCAGTGTGTTGAAAAGACTTGTAAGAAAATGCAACAGCTTAGCATGCTAACATATGACGACGAATATAAGAAAATGCTTGCCACCAATTAGGAGTTTCGGAATTTAAGGATTGATAATCTCGGCAAGGTTATCAGTTCCTCTAACGCGTCATTTTTTAGTTATTGCAAAATCGATAACTACGTCCTCAACATATTTCAGGTTCAAGGTCACGGAAGGTAAACAGGTTGAGGTGAATCTCACCTTAGAGATCTCCGTTTTGGCTGCATATTCAAGCGAACATCATTTGTGAGCCTTACATTTAATATGATTGTTATATATCATTATTTTTCGAAGTCTCGGTCGTACCGGAATCCTGTGGTGTCGTAAAGTGCTCGCTTTTATAATCATAGATTCTTTAGGCATATTCACCCATGAGAATGACCTCATTTGCCCCCTTGGAAACGATGACATCTCATTTGTCTTGTTACATGCATGACCTCCTCTCCACCAATTTTGTCGACGTTTCTCTATCCCACAGTACGTAAATATCAGTCTGGGTTAAAGATCAGTTCATATGTCTGACAACGCACTCATATAACAATTCGGGTTTCGAGCTTGTCCACATTCTTTTGTTTTCGCTATAAATTACAAACCACGTCCAACACTAAGACGTTTTTGACCGTGAACATTATCCAGACGTTGCACTCTTGTTATGTTTTATTCTGTGGAGAGTTGAGAACAACGCACCAACTGATACCTCGCAATGGCTGTATCTCAATATAGTAATACAGCACTCTGTATAGGAACATGGCCTACCGATAGAAACATTTTGCTGCCTATCGGAGAGATGTCATATTTATTTAGGGCCCGATTTAAGCATATCGACAAATTGGCATGAGCTATACGATCAACTCTATTTGTGTGGTCAATAACCCAAACGCCGATAGCTCATCGAATATGGAACTGTTGTACAAGTGTGTTCGCAAAACAATTTAGACAGCACGGCAGAATTGCACATCCATGCCATGTGTGCACGCCAAATCGCGACTTTTGCCTGGTTCGCTAACAAAAACATTTGCACAACACGCAGAGAGACTTCGGTCTGGTAATAATGGGCGACACGGTTAAACCGAATAGTGTTACGAACTTGTGCCTAAAATTCCTGGAGCTATGGATTCGAACGACAACAGCATTTACGAAAAAGCTCATTGGCATGCATTTCCATCACAGACCTCACTAAGTGTGATGGAAATGCGTGCAAATGAACTTTTTCGTTCATGGTCATGGGTTTAAACCCTGTCTACATGAGTGCAGGCTCATGTGATTGAACACCTTGGTCGTACCAACCTTATCAAGCGCAACAGGCACCAAAAATAATAACCATCATTAGAAAGCACAAGTGTAGAGTCACGTAGCGTGTAGTGGTGAAAGATTGGCAGACAAACAAGATATGTGAATGTATTTTAGGCCGATCGGGAATCTGTAGACATAAAAGCTTGGTGAGCTGACTTTTGTATACCATATGTCAAAGACGTGTCCGAAGGAATATGTAGAATTTAGAATGACGCTGTTATTTTCAGTAGCGTTTAAGATAGTCAAAACGCTCCGCTTCTTATTGATGCATCAAGAAGCCGTGTGGCGTTTTGTTTGAAACAACATAACACACACTTGCGCTTCCTACAGCTAAAAGTCTGACAACCTACGTGGTGCCGAACCACTAATTACAAGTTTTCAGTTTTCCGCTCATTTCCCAGGTAAATCACATTGCTACGATTTACATCGTACGAGCAATATTTCTTGAGAAGAATGAACTGAGGTCAAATCACTGTTAGTAGTAATCCGAGTGAAGCACACAAGGGTAACGTGAGTCCGTCACTTATTATGGAGTACTTTATACACATTCTATTATTTATCGTACATAGAATATCAAACCTTGTTTTACGCTTCCATTACCACTCGATTTACTAATACAGGTTGCTTGACGAACAGCCGACAGAACAGGTGCAAAGGTTGCCCGGTTGTTTTATTGGGCAAACATTTAGAGAACAAACAAAACGAATCGGAAATCAACCTCAGGATTTCAGTGAATATCAAGCACCGATCCGGGACTTTGCCTTGGTTAAACATGTTCTGGACACAGGTAAATATGTATCTTTATAAATTTGAAGATGATAAGGCGTGAAACCATCTAGGCAAAGAATTAACTGTAACTACATCCTGCTAAATGGTTTACGACAAAAATAGCACACTTATAAAAATGTATTTTCGAATTTGGTTTAGCGTATGAAAATCCAGATGTAAGCGAAGCTCAGCAAGATAACAAATCATTAGCTCGGAGAGTTTGGCGTATCATATGCAAAGCACCGTCTCTCGTTTTGTGAATTCCAAGGAACCCTGTTGCGTGTACGAAGACACATTCCGGTATTCCAACGACACGACTCAATTCCGCATCGCGTAGCCCACGCCAACTGTCCGGAAGAGATAATCGGTTCTTGAAATCGTATGCATCATGTAGGGGAATCGCTTGAAAGGCCCAAGCACCGTCGGATCGATGGTATAGACAAAATAACGGTCTACCGGATACGTTTGCTCGATCGTTAAGATCAAATGGTTTCGATTCCCCCAATTCACTTTGTTCTATTTCGAAAAAATGAGCAGCCCATGGGCACTGTTTTTCTTCTAAACTGATAATATGCCCAGAGCTATCCACGTTGAAACGATTTTTAAAAGCAGCAAGCACTAGGTCGCGGGCGGGGAACCAGGATTCAGCGTAGTGGCGAAGCATAGATGTAAATTCTTCAGAGACCAGAGAATAAGCACGCCTGAAACATTCCTAGAAAAAGAATCAACATTTAGGGGAGTTGATGGATAAACAAAAGGTTGAAAATACTTGGGAGATTAAGTTTGAACAAACAATACAAGACATATATAGATATGTTTCCGACTGGCACGGGGTGGCGAGCGTGTGAAGAGTTTGGACAAGGGATGGTTAGGGACGTGCATAATATTGTACATCAGTATGAGGTCACATCTCAGTCGATGTATCAACTGAGTCGACCACCATCATTCGATCCACATCACAATGATACTCGAATTGGAATAATAGGTATTGACACCAGAATTTATATACAACCATAAGAAATAATGGTGCTGAACGCGACACACTTACCATTTCATCCATGTCGGGTTTGTTCCAAACTGGATTGAGTCTGGCAACTCGACTGCTCAAATTGGATGTAATTGAATATCTGGAATGGTTCATATAATGGAAAGCTCACTTGGGTGTCTCCTCGGTCATTGGGACGCCATTGTCAATTGCATCGATTTCTACGACAAAACTACTGTACAACTGATGATGTGATGAGATGTTGTGTGAAACGAAAGTTACTTTTTGAAAGAGGACAGGCACGATCGCATCGGATACGTCAACATCGAGCAGACTGGCGATCACCCTTTTCCCGAAATGCACAAAAATCAGGCCAGCGCTACTCAGTTTGATATTCCATTTAGATTCCGGGAAAAAGTCACTAAAGGTCAAATCAAACTCGCTAAAAATAAGAGATGAAAGTGGGAATTACCGTTGATGGTGATCGTAACGGTGCCGTTTGGGATCAAATTGACCACCAACATCCACGACCACAGAGCATTGATCCAGCAGACTGGCTTCTCGCGTTCTTATTATCTCAGCATCTTTGTATTCAGGTAGGCTACGTAGTAGCACACAAGCGACAATTTCATCCGCGTGAAACTTGCCGTTATGCGTTCCAATCGTGACTTTATTCATTGTGCTCCAAAAATGAACGAAATATTTAAAGTGGAGTTTCGATTCTCGAAACGGATGAATAAAACGCTGAACGGAACAACAACAAATATTTTGTAGTAAAACGTTTGAAAAAATCGATATACCAGTCTCACCTACAAGCTCTGCTCTGCTTCTCAAGGTTTAGAATAGAATAAGAAATTGGCTTTATTCGTATATACGAATTTTCAGCAATTGCAATAATTTCACTACTGAATTTTAAAAAAAATTAAAAAATAACCCAAGTGTTCACGTACAAAATCAAAATTTTTTTTTTGAATGGCCATAAATGAAAACAAATGAAAGAACGTTTGAGCGGAACAAAACAGGTCAACACAATCTAGATTCGGCAACATTTAAGACGAAATAGTTCCAAGCTCAGTATGCTTCAGTGAATAATCTTCAAGTGTTGACAACAGTTGCAAGAAATTGAATCCACGAAGCGTAGATTATTTTGTGAGAACTAATGACTAGCGTAAATCCAGTCACAAATAAATTAAAAAGTGAGAACAACAAGCGCAAAAGCAGTATTCGCAAGACAAAATCTACTTTCAGCTTTTGTATTCATGCTTCCCAGAGCAAAGAAACAAAACAACATATATATTTTGGTGCTCACATCCCCATCCAGTGTGTGTCAAAATATGTTGGTCGTTTATAAGCGCCTTGAGTGCTGGACCAAGAATCACTTTGTGATTCTGTATTTGACCATCGTGGTTCACTGTAATAACCCTATTTAGCAGTGGCACACAAGTATATCATCGTTTGCAAAACAACCTTGTTTATCAAAAATGCTCATTTGCTTGCATTCCATCACACACACCACAGCGGGTTTTGTGCAGTTTGCACTATTCAGGTAAAGACAATAGGATGAGTATCTGCGTGACTAGAAACAGTGGATGAATGGTAAACAAGTTATGCTTGTATGCCACTGTTTGACAAGGTTGGTACGACCAACTTGTTCAATCAAGTGTCTGAACACATGTAGTTTATCAATAGATTGTGTTGCTAACATCCCCATCCCTTACATGTTGTTGATCGTTTTTTAACAATCTGATAGCTATGGGCTTGGTAAGAATTGACAATTGGCACTACTTCTATAGAGATCGGGTAATATCGTTCTGCCTTGATTTCTTACCATTAATTATTTGCACGCCGAAACACCACGCATGTCCTAATGGCATCATCCCCATATATTATCTATCTAGCCATTGGTATCTTGATAGAATTTTAGCCCATGTGCAGTGCATGGTGTCCGTCACTTTGCTAGCTCCAAAATTAGAAGAGCACATTCAATCATTGCTACAAACACTTTAATTTTCCTGGCATTTTGGGAAAACGTATAAGCGAGTTTCATTCGGTGCTCAGTACAAATCAGATGGGTGAGGATCAAAATACACACCTTCGGTTGTAGTTTCAACGTCTGTTCTATAATCAATTCCTTGGAACAGATAAGTTAACGCTGTTCAATCTCAACTTAATTGCCCCCAATATTTAAATTGGGGGCAAATCGATAGGGTTACTATGATTCATCTCTGCGATCATCATTAGAGGGTCTTTATGGCAAAGCAAAGCAACGACCTTTGAAATGCATTGAGAAACTTGTTGCATATATAGGACGAAAGGATAACATTTTTCCTATTTGTAGTTATAAAGTAGAGATAGACTAATCGATGACATTTTTAAATAAGGTTCAAGATGGTAACTCGTTCAGAAAACATTTTAAAAGTGCGCTTCCAATATCGAGAAAACCTTCTTGAAAACCCGTTTGCAGAGGAAAATCTGCTCCAAATAGAAATCAGATAAGGGTCTTGCGTTGATGTATGGTTTGGTATTGCTCTTACTAAAAGAGACACCATCTGCCGAAAAAGGCATGAGTGCCAATGGTACCGGAGAAACCTGGACACATTCAAATTCGATTAAAAAACACATCGATTCCGTCAGCAGCACGCTAGAGCAGACTGTTATGAGGAACTTTACGTTTGTGAATAACGTTTGCCAAAAACGATAATCATGCAATAAATAAAAGATCAGCCAGCCAAACCATTTCGAAGCACAGCACATATCCTAAGCCTGAAGCTTGTTTATTAAAATCGTATATTTTTGCATAGATAGATGCTATAAATGCACAAAGCCAGCTTTACTCAGGCCAGCAAGCAACTCTAGCCCTCTGCCTGGATTCGCTATCGATGCTTGCTGCTTTTCAGAAGAAAAATTGTACGATGCATCAAAGGTAAAGAAATCGAAGGCATCAACCCTTTTCAACAGATAAATGTTGATGCTTAGGTGATTCTTTTGGCTTTTCATCAAACCAAGCGGGTTACGCGTACAGAAATGTCTCTTTTAGATCGCATTCTCATCAACAACAGAATGCGCCGTCCGGCTCGCTAAATCGGCCAACACAACTTCACGAAATTGAAGTAAGCACTGCCTCTTCGTAGAAGCGTCGTAAGTAATTACACTGTGATATCCGACAACATAACACAGAAGCAGAATGCGATAGCTATCAACATTATCGCTGGCAGCAGTACATCGATAACAAGTACCAAGTAAAATATTCTAAAAGATATGGGAAGAGTTGGACCTAAAAAGCTACTGAACCTATAAAAGATTGGAACAGACGCACTGCGATAAGGTGCCTACACCTCGAATCAAACATGCATTCAAGCCAGTATTGTAAACGAGTAGAGAGACATCAGCACGACAGCTTCTTTGTGGCTTTCACTGTCACACATCATAACAAGCATTCCTCGAAACTTCACTTGACAACAGACAAGAGTAATCAAACACCCCAAGAAGATGTCTACAACACGATCACCACTGAACACGATTTTGAGCCATATCACTAAGAGTAAGAAACCACTGCCAATTCTCATCTTTTGAACCCCAAGCAAAGCTTCATCCGCTTGAGACAAGTCAGAGCCTGGCCACCTTACAACGACGCCGTTACGAGTTAGGAGTGGAAAACAAAATCGCGTAAGGAAAACGATGATTTTCCATTCGCAATACGTGGACTAACCAGCGAAGTCTGTGTACGTTAAATTGTTTTCCGATGCGTTACGTATCCGATGGTGCCAAGTAACTCCAGCGATGGTACAGAGACAGCAATTGCCGAAGACCTGCAGATGTCTTATTTCTACCGTTCTCAGTGTCCAGGTTTCACATTCGTACAGTAGCCTCATAGACTCTACCCTCGAGCTTTAAAGACAAAGCTGTTTGATGCTACAGATTACCAAAGTTACAAAACACACGCTTTCTATCACATGAATGGAAGCCAAAAATTCCTTGTATATTCTCAAGAACAGCTCCAGTCGTTGATTTACAGCATTTTGTCGTCATAAAAAGACGTTGGGCTGTCAATCAGCAATAGGAAGATTAAGGTCCTTGGTCAAAGGACTGTATCGCCGCTATTAACAAGCGGATTGGCAGAGCAGCCTTCATCTTGTCTCATTTAAACACTCGTGTTTGGGCCAACCGCAAGCTTACTAAATGTCACGCGGTATTACAGTGAAATATGGACATCCACGCAAGACAAGAAGGAAGCTGAATGCTTTTGCATTCTAGGAACGTAAACCATATATTGAATGGAGAATTAACAACAGTTTTATAAAGCTGGTCTATAGAGCATGTTCGCCCTACTACGACAGCACCGACTACACTGACTGAGCATCGTGTGAGGAACGGAAAACGGCCGTAATTTTAAAAAGGGTACTGTATGGTTAGTTTAAAACAAAAAATCAACTTTTATGTCGCACTTGCCGTACTAAGACTTTCGCAAAAGAGATATGTAAGCTCTTGACAATTAGCCTGCGAGTTGGAAAGACCTTGCTTTTGACAGTTCATTTCGGAGGCCCTGTATAAAGTGTCACCATCAAGCCAAAGGAAGATCAGATACTGTTCTCCTCTGATAAACGTAGTTCATGCGACACCGAGCAAATACCGCTGATCGGCCGTGTACTGTCTATCACCGTGATGTAGATATCTGCAAGCGGGTGTTAGGACCAGGTGGCCACGGACTGAGAGAAATGGTGATGCTTGCTCGTTTGGGACATGTTTTAAGAATGCCTACTCACCGTTAACCGTACCGCGCCTTATTCGCAGAGCCTGGCAGAAGCTGGGAGAAACCATCGGGTGGCCAGTCCATGACGTGGCGCGTTGGGATGAATAAACTCACCGTAGAGCTAGGCTCAGTTGGGCGTATTCGTTTGCCTGGGTGCTGTCCAAATGTTCCACCTAATCGTTGGCTGGAAAACTTACGAGATATAGCTGAAAACCGAAGTCGGTGGTGGCAGGGTATATCATTATATTTCATAATTTTTTAGCCGGTATTAATTTATATAAAAAACAAAACAAAAAACCCACAAAATCGCATGCAGTGAAACTACAAAAACAAGCTGCTTTTTCGCATTTGCTTTTACATATTCCGCTTGCCTGCTTTTCCTTTTTTCAAGCGCTTGCTTATCTGCTTTTCCTGTCTCATATTGCTTGGCACTTTGTCTGGCTCCAGACATGTGCTTCATGATGATGATGATGATCACCATGAGCACCGCAGAAGAGATTGTTCCTGCCGAATCGGACTGTTTAGCCGAGTTGTGAAGCACGAAATAGTCATGTGCTTGTGATGTACATTCATGGCTGACATCAACTAAAGGAGATCAATCACAACAATGTCTGAAAATGGTGAAATAATCGCTTAAAGCTCTCCACACCAAACCGCGGTGCAGCGAAGCACAATAAGATGAAGAAGCAAACGACGGATTATATTCAGTTTATTAAATAAGTTTGTTGGAATAAGCACGTTACATCAAACATCTACGGTTAAAGCAACATAAGGGGACCCGAATAAAATCGAACATGATAGGTGAAATCTTGCAAATGGCGTAAGAACCGAAGCGATGTGTTTTATCGCATGCGTCGTGCCTTTCTCTGCGCTTTGATATACCACGGAGTAGTATGTTGGCGACGGCGACGACGATATTTCGTAACTGGAAACTTGCGGCGTGAAAACCCACCAAGCGTCGAAGGTTGAGCGTAAACAGTACCAACGAACGGAGGTATCCTGGTTTTGAGACCTTGAGAAATATAAAGTAGAGCATCGATATGCTAAAGGTGCTCGAGTGGTGGGGATCAACAGCGTATAAAGTTTATTATATTTATCCAATTTTGTGGTAACAAGGCAGAATGTTGGCTGGGTAGCTTCTTCATATATCAAACCGCAACGTGCTGCAACATGTAGCAAATTACCAGCGGCATACAACTTAGCACAGCATTGCATGTGCAGCACAGAAGTACCGAACAAATATAGATCCGTGCGGTTAAGGAAGTGATTATTCTCAAATTGAGCTGGCGGCGATTCGACCGAGAAAATAACAGTAAAAGGGTTTGAAGACAATATCTGTCTGAAAGATAATAATTTGACCAACAACAAGAAGCAACTGTACATATTCACAATGTTACTCGGAGGGTTAAAGGACGCGAAATCGAGGTATTCTTTTTGTGCACGTTAGCCCAGTTATATGCATGTATTCAAAAAATAATCGCGACATAGCAGCGTAACTCTCCGGGGATGAGGAATGGAGATCACAATGTGTTTTCGTGTGACGCTTCTTATCAGTGTCAATCGATTTTAAAGTAATCCTATCTACAGCAACTGTTGTGCACGGATGTGCAATCGTACAGTATTTATGTGTTGTGTAGCAAACACCGTGCTAATTCCGTTTGCCACCGGCAGTGGACCGCATACGGAAAGACGTTGGAAGATCACTGTCAATTCGTTCTTCTTGGGCAACCCAACAGTACGTTAGCCGCACGGATGTGCAATCGTGCAGCATTTCTGTGCTGTGCGGCTAACGTCGTGCAAAATTGATTGGCCAACGCTTATGAGCTGTATGCTGAAACGCGCTGGAGTCTCACTACCATTTCTATCCCCCCTCATATCTGTCTAGGCCTCAGCAACCAGACAGTATCTTAGTTCACGTGCAGTCTCTGACTGCGGCGTTTTGCCTGAATCAGGCTTGTGCTTTCATTTCATACCATACATTAGCCACATGCAAGCTATGGCTGTGCGACACTTTGCCTGCACCCGGTTTGTAATTTCATAGCTACATATATACATTGGCTGCGAATGTGGAATCGAATAAAAGAATTCGATCCTAAATGATAACATTAAATAAAAAGCGAGGGCAATAATGTGGATAAACATATACGCGAACAACCTACCGGCAATCTTGTGCTTTCCCTTGGCATGGCACTCCGTTAGATAGCTAATTTCGTGTTTCAGCATTTCCTCCACTGGTAAAGACAATCATATTTAGAACACAAGCGAACGTACTGTGCAAGCTGTCGAAGAAATGTTTTCCTTGAGGTCCAGTGAAATAACGAACAAACGGTTTTAGTTTATCATTTAACGAACTGCAAAAATGAGAGAGAAGTTAACCATTAAGAAGTTCCTCACTAATAAATTAAAAACAATAGATTTGATGCCCCAATTAAGATATTCTAACCACAGTGTGGAAGCAGATGAAGTTTCACACGCGTTAAAATACTTAACAGTCATCGTACCATTGAAAAGCTATCGAATTCCACAAGTTTGAACTCAACACAGCGCACAGTGAATGGAATTTGCCGATTAAAAAACAAACCATTATATTGGATCACTAAGCAAGCAATATCATTGCCATCCTTTTTTATTAAATCTGTTTCAGAACGGGACAATCTAACAACGGTTCAACTTGAGGCAGCTGAACGACGGGTCGGCGGCACCTCAGCAAATCCCAGGCTCATGACTAATCCGCCAATGTATGATCAGAAACAATGAGATCACATCTATATAATTGATGACTACGAAACAAGTGAAAGAAGATAAACAATAAAACGAAAGAATTCTTGAATGTTACTGTTAAATAGGGTTCTTACAAAGAACCACGATGTGTTCAAATATAGAATCACAAAGTTATTCTTGGTCAAGCACTCAGGGCGCATAGAAAAGACCAAAGTATTGTGGTGCTCACATCCCCATCCCTTACACACCACTACCGGTTTCTGGCTGTTTGCCGTCATCAGGTGTGGACAGTAAGATCAGGTTCAGTGAGCCTTGAAACAGTGGTATAGTGGCAAACAAAAGGAATACTTGTATGCCACTGTCAAATAGGGTTCTTACAAAGAACCACGATGTTCAAATACAGAATAACAAAGTGATACTTGGCCAAACACTCAAAGCGCATATAAATGACCACATATTTTGGTGTAAGGGATGGGGATGTTAACACAAAAATATGTGGTAAAACAATAAAACGATGAAACAAATTGATAGACAGAAAAGTCAAAAGCTTGATTGTAGTCATTCCATCTAAAGGATACTTTGAAAAAGCGTAATATACTATATTCGACTACGTATAAACTATTCAGGCCAACTATGTAAAGTTTATTAAGGACAAGAAACGGAGAAAACCAACATTCTTAAATAAAACTCGCAAAGCGGTGAGTTGTAGGAAGCCAATCTGACGAGCGAAAACGACGATCAAAATCTTATGCAAATGGTCGTCACGTCATAAGAACAAGCGCGTCCCAATTCCCGGTAAGCGGACGATGGCGAGTTATTATTTGGTAACAGTTATTTGCAAGCGCCGCTATTGTTCACGTGGCGTGGCGTCTAGAATTGAACAGTTTTTCGTGGATTATAAACGTCGAGAAGGTTAAAATAACAATAAAACAAAAGCAGGCTGAAATGTGGTAAAACAATTTTACGCGAGAAAAGATAATGGGTGATAAAGTAAATAAAAACGGTTGCTCACAATGCCGTACACTTTTCCGAATTCAAGGCTTCATACTTTGCCAATGGGAATGAGAGGTTTTTACAAGCGGAAAGTTGAGCACATGGTATCGAACGGCCAATTTTCAGGTTTCGCGTGGGCGCACGATTACGAGCAACCAATAGGGTACTATGGGTATTGCTTGAGGATTTTTGAATGAACGGCGCAGCCAGCCAGCTGTCCGGAGGAGGGGAAGCTGTATCTAAACCGCTGATATCTAACGATGACCGCTTGACCGGTGTGCTTTTCGAAGTATTCATACGTTCCAGATGCAATCGTTTTGAAAGCGAGGGAGGACGGCCGCGTCGCCTTTTTATTACACCAGGATGGTTAGGAGACGGGTTTTCGTATCCATTGCGCTTTTTCAATCGTTTATTTAAAATGAAAGCAAGTATTTGGGCAATGAGTCCATGCTCACGAGCAATTTCTTTTCGGCGCTGACGTTCGATCAACCGCTGCAAATAAACGCTCACTTGGGCCACTTTCAACGCTGAAACAAGAGAAAACACAAGGGATTTAAGCGATTTTTGGAGAATATGTTGTTTATGTTTGTGACTACTCATCCGTGCCAAGCCCATCGAAATATTCACAAAGTTGATCACGACGGTCTATAATGGAAGCACTGGAGTCGAGTTTCGCTCTTATTTCAGCTCATCAGCAGTGAATGTGGTGTCAGAAATGGTGTGGCGTGTTTTCAGGGTACGATCGACAGTATCATACCACGAGAAAAGCTAAAGAAATACATATGCATACATAGACAACGTAACGGTATGTGGCACCACTCATAAAAGGATACGACTTAAACCTGGAAAGGTTTTTAAATGCCACAAAGAGATAAGGAATCACGCTCAACGATAAAAAGTACATCGTCTCTTCAACTGAGGTATGTCTTTTTGGTTAGTAGGTTTCGAAGGGTATCATAAGACTAGATCCGGAAAGAATGCAACCTATTCGACAATTACCTTACCTACGTGCTACCGAAGAACTGCAGCGGGTGATTGGTATGTTTGCTTATTCACACTGGATACCATCATTCTCAGACAAGATAAACAAACTTGTCAACAATAAGACATTTCCTTTGCCAAATGAAGTAGGAATAATATTTGATAACCTAAACATTGAGCTTGAAAACGCAATGTTGATTACGCATCACATCCAACTGCAAGATTTTTCAAATCATCTGGTAAGCTGATTAAAGCCACGCAACCATTTGGACGTTTGAGTATAGATTTTAAAGGTCCGTTATTTTCTACATCACGCAACCGCTACCTGCTTACATTAAATGAGGAATTCTCACGGTGCCCGTTTGCTTTTGCCTGTGCCGATTTATCATCAGTCACCGTAATTGAATGCCTTACACAACTCTTGAATTTATTTGGGATGCAAGTGTACATTCATTCAGATCCGGGGTCATCTTTTATGTCTTCCGAAATCAAAAGTTTCCTGCTCGAGAAAGGCGTCGCTATGAGTCACATTGCGGCCTACAACCCACAAGGAAACGGCCAGGTTGAATCATCAACGGTACCATTTGGAAGGCAGTATGCCTAGCATTATAAACGTGATTTAACTTCAAGTCATTGGGAACTTGTACTACCTGAAGCACTTCATAGTATACACTTATAACTATGCACATAGATCAATTGCACCCAGCATGAACGCTCGTTCCAGTATGCTCGGCGTTCTGTCGCAGGAACATCCTTACCTTCTTGTATGTCGACACTGGGTCCTGTTCTTTTGCAGCGATGCGACCGGTCCTCTAAATACCAACAATTGGTGGAGGAAGTAGAACTATTGACGTGCAGCCCACTCTATGTATACATTGCTCAGCAAGATGGCAAGACTGAGACCGTGTCTCTACGCCGCATAACCCCAAAGGTAAGAAATTCAACGCTGATGTCTCCTGCTACGTCTGACACTCGAGAACTTACCGAACAGCACGATCAATCGGATGTTCAAGAAGCTAATCCTGATCTAAATAACTCGTTATATGTGTCACCCACTGAAACTCACTTCCCGTGGTACCCTCAAACGACAACAACGCATTCGCCCGAGAACTTGAGAATCTTGATTTTTCTGTGCTATTCTCATCCAGCATTAAAGATAGCCGCTCATTTCAAAGACCGGGTGAATGTCATGATCGCTGTTTGTTTATTGTATACTTTCTGTACGCTTTTGATTAGACTCTTCTTATTTACATTTAAACTATTGTACTCTCATTCATAGAATAGTAAAGCGTTGCTTACTCCAATCAAAACTGGCTTCCTTCTCAACTTAATTCGGATCGCATATAGAACATTACAAAGCTCTTTATCGCTGGCAAGAGAGCGTTCCAAATAGCATGGAGTAGGGTAAGCAGATGGCGATCGGTGTGAAAAGAAAACGAGTAACCGAAACGAGAAAAGGGTATAATAGGCAATTGGAGATTTTACTGCATGCGATTTTGTACGTATTTTAATATGTAAGAATGACCAGAAAATGATATGGCATGCAGTTATCAGGCACTATAAACTACACTGCCCTCATTGAGTTTGATTTGCAGTCGTATCAGTATTTATTTTGGTATGTGACCTATTAGTCCTTTTTCAACAGACATCTGCATAAAAACACAATGTTGCCATCGACAGTGAAAAACAGAAAGAAAGTAATTATCCGCTCAAATTGATCAGGATTAGCAACTATGTCTAGGCTTGGGCAACCTGACAGTATCTTAGCACACGTGCAGTCTCTGGCTGCGCGGCACTTTGCCTGGATCAGGCTTGTGCTTTCATTCATTCATTCACTATGCGGAGGACTAGTTCGGACGACTACGTTGTACACAAGATATTAATAATAAAACATCGGTCGTCACCGTGAATAGCAAAGGCTAGAGAGTGACACACATGTTTTGCGTACACGCTGATTTCGCCCCAAACAAACTACAATACAACTTACGAGGTAAATGAAGCTATCAACTATCGACTGGCGTTGCTAATGATGGGGTTTGCGAAAGATTCTCTTCAGTACTTTATACTTGTAAAATTCAAAGCAAATCATATGACCAAATTATAAGGACATTTATGTACAAGGGGTGACGAGTAACTCACCATCTTCGAGATCATCATGCGAAAAACTCGGATGAAGGCGACATAATATACTTTCCGCATCATTATCATAGTCCTATAAAAAGCCAATGTGACCAGAAAAAGAAAGGCTTACGCGTTCGAAATCGCCACGAGCAGGCATATAACCAAGTAAATGCTGATCCTCGATATCGACAGAAGACGTACGTGACTGTAACAGGTTTGGTGAACACGAATTAAGTTCGAGTGTATGATCGAAGACTTTTTGTCGGTCAGACGAAGGCCATTCTCGCCCAAGAATGCTATTTAAATAGTAATCGCGATAGTGATTAACACATTCTGTAGGATTACGTGTGCCGATCTTAGACGAGATATCCTCCCTGCAAACGAATCAGAAACTAGCAGATACTACCAATTTCCAAGACCATAGTGCTCAAGTGCATCGAGCAGCCCAATCTCTTCATTCGCCTCCCAGTTACCGAAAACATGTAACGAGGATTGCTTTGCGGAAGTCTTATTTAAATATCAATGAAAACAACGCAATACCTTGATACAATAGGCGTGCGTTTTCTTATGATTGCCAGATTCAGCTCCATTGCAAAAACACTAGAAATGGAAAAATAAAAAATGATGCGCACTGATAGACAAAGAGAGACTTCGTTACATTCAGCGCATTTGATGTAGTTGCCCGAAATATCCTTGAGGCAATAGGCACAGAACGGTACAGTTACATCCATGAAGCTGAAAAATGGAAAAAATAATTCCTTGCAAATAAATCGAAAATTTAATACCAAGCACTGCGATGTGTCAGACGAAACAGTTAATATGGGATTCAGTACGTAAACTATTGTAAATATAATTGAATCGTATTGTCAGCACTCTATGTCAAAATAAAGTGAGATGAAAAAGGATATTCACTATAGCAATGAATCAATAGTCAATAGTTTATTACGGTATAAAAGCGGGGAGCTTGTACAAACCACAGGGTGGATTGTGCAGTGGATCGAAAAGAAAAGAATAGTAAAATGTTCGAGTTTCCAAGGCCTTATAGCGGGCCACATTCGCGTTAGCCTGCACCATCAGTGGATTTTTGTGGCATTTGGACAGGTAGGGCGTCAACCCGGGACACCGCTACCCACCACATCCTCCGGAACAGGGTCAGCTGAGACTGCGTGCGCTTGGACTTCCGATACTGGGATATTGGGTCTGAAGAAGTTTCAGCAGTTCAGCAAAGTGGTCGAAGGGAAATGTGATCCATATTTTCTGGGACGGGAAACGCTGTGGAAAGAGGGAAAGATATGGTGCAGTATCACAAAGAATATAAGCGTAAAAAAGCATAATTAAGAATTGTGTATCGTCTGATAAAAATGGAGGTCAAGGCGTTTTTTAAAAATAATTAGGGATGGGGCAGAAATAACCGAAAGGGGTAGTGCGTTCCAAGCACGAGGAATCCGGACGGCAAAGGAGTATCTGCGGCAGTCCAATCTACTATGCAGATGAGCCAACTTCAAGTGATGACCACGATTTGCTGAGTATGGGGCCATTTTAAGCATACCCCTACATGGGTGAGTTTCTTCCGTCAATATCCGATACGCAAGGATCAGATCGCCTCGGATACGACGATAGTTTGTAGAGAATAATTGTAGAGTCGTAAGACGTTCCTCATAGCTGACGGAGCTAAGCCCCTTGACAAGCTTCGTAGAACGTCTCTGCGGCTGTTCTAGGGCGTGCTGGTCACGTTTCAACCATGGGTTCCAGACGGAGACAGCATACTCCAAGTGTGGCCTGATGTACGCCTGAAGAAGAAACGGGAAGAGACGTGGATCGATTGTTCCGAACGCACGTTTTAAAAGCCCAACGTTTCTATTTGCCACGGTTGAAGCTCTACTACACTGAGCAGAGCAGCCCAAGTCATTTTGTATAATCACCCCAAGATCTTTTTCTTGCATCGTGACAGCGAGCATCTTGCCACCCAGATTATAGCCAGGGTCGCCAGGAAGACGAATGCGTAATGCGTGGCATTTGTCAGTGTTGAATGGTAAGCGATTGATCGTAGACCATGCGTGTAATGAATCCAGGTCGAATTGAAGTTTCCTTGTATCGCTGGGTGAGTTGATGACCCGCCAAATCTTGATATCATCCGCGAAAAGGAGAAATGGTGATTCGACGTACCCACCAATGTCGTTGATAAATATCAAAAATAAACGCGGGCCAAGAACGGACCCCTGAGGTACTCCGCACTGAATTGGGAATGGCTCTGAAAGGGTCTGTCTAACACGCACCCGAAGGTTTCGCGAACGTAGGAATGCAGCAACCCAGGACAGCAACACGGGTGGAATACCCAATGCTTGCAGCTTGTTAAGCAATATCGCATGGTCAACTCGGTCAAATGCCTTAGAGAAATCCAAGTAAATGACGTCCACACCCTGACCTTCGTCAGCAGCTTTAGTCCAGTAGTCTCTGGCTAAAAGCAAATTAGTGGTACAAGAATGCCCTTTACGAAATCCATGTTGTTCTGCAGCGATGAAATAGGAACTATTCACAAAAGCCATAATTTCATCGGCAACAATGGCTTCCATCACCTTGGATAACACTGGGAGAAGGGTGACTGGACGGTAATTGGCAGGATCACTACGGCTTCCACCTTTGAAAATGGGAGTGATGATACCTTCCTTCCAACCAGTAGGGACTTCAGAGTTATCCATCAATTTTTGGAAATAAGCCGCGAGAGGTTCGCAAAGTTGATCGGCAACTGCGCACAATGCTTTCGGTGTGATACAGTCGATACCCGGTGATGAGTTGAGTCGAAGTTGCATGATTTTTTCCCGAACTTTGCTGGCAGAAAACATAATACAAGAAGGTTGAGATGATGGGGTCAAAAGCATGGGGAAAATTAGAGAGGGGTTTTGGAAAATCGGCATGTAATGTGATCTTAAAACATTTGCCGCATCCTTTGATGTCGTCGTGGAACCTATACTGGTGGTAAGTGAAGGGATACCAGTCTGAACCTTCCGTTTATTGTTGATAAATTTGTACAAGAGCTTATTGTTTTCCAGGAATTGACCGGCGAGTTTACTTTGATAATCAAATTTATCCTGGCGCACCAGTCCCGTGCAATGATTTCGTAATTTTCTGTAACACTCCCAATCATTTGGCAGTTGTGTCAGTTTGAACTCAGCCCACGCGGCATTTCTCCGGCACATCCATTTACGAGTTCTGCTCCGAATGAATGTGTCGGTGGTTTTTCGCAGGACGGGTTTTGAGACTCAAGAAAGCACTAGCATCTGGTGCCACTTGGTAACAAAATTTTGCCAAGCTGAATCCGGACCGTCCTCTAACATGAAATCGAAACTATTGGCGGCTACAACGTCATAGTAAATGCCGTAGTCAGTAACCGTCCGTAACTGAGAGTCCTCATATATATGAGGTGATATATATATGGTGGCATGAGGACTCTCAGTTACGGACGATACGGTAGTGGTCACCTATGGGTGCAGCCAGGACTGCGTCGCGAACCTGTAACAACACATCGGCGGGGAGTTTGTGCGTTAAATGTGAAAACATGGCGGACTCATCAATTATATTTTTTGAACAAAATTTAGTTTCTAAAAATGAAACCAATACTCAGGGTCCTGTGAAATGGAACTGGATATCAGAAAGATCAAAAAA
>JACCGJ010001625.1:0-13052 GCA_013407085.1 Atriophallophorus winterbourni
CATGCTAACAGTGAGATCTGGGTTCAGCAGCCAAGAGCTGTGTCTCCTTCTCCCCAGCTTGCAGACGACTCTTTACACAATGCCACCAATGTGACCGGTCGGAAGCAAGTTCATTCCGACTAATGCTACGAGCTTTCATATCACTTTTGCAAACGTCTTTGTACCACGAGTGCGGTCTGCCCAATAGTCGTCTTCCTGATTTCAACTCACCACAGAGCAGAAATTTCTGAGCGCGACCATTTTTTCATTCTGTAAATGTTGCCTAGCCAGCGTGCTATCGTATTAGGTTAAACGTACTCTTTTAGATCACATTTTAAAACCACTTCAGCATCAGTCACTCTTTTTCGTTTGCGATATGTTCAATAAGCTAAAGATGCTTCTAGATGTAAAGCATTCCGCTCCCTTTTGTGTCTTGCGCGGATGAAGGTTTGACTGCAGTACAGTAAAGCATTTAGTACGCACGCGCTGTATACCAACATCTTTGTCTTTACAGTAATTTTCCGATTACTCAAACACGATAGTTCAAGCAAGACAAAATAACAGCTGCTTTGCGAATCCTGTTATCAATCTCTGTATATAACGAGAAACTATCCGCAATGGTTGAATCAAGATATGTAAAATAATGTACTGGTTCAAGCTGACAGTTTCCAACAGTAATGGTTGGATGCGATAGAATCCCTTGACCAATGACTGTTGACTTGCTCGTGCAGACGATTAGCCAAAATTCGTTGAATTTCGATGATAAGCACTGTATTAGCGACTGAAGGTGTTCTTGAGAGTGAGCTATAATGGCTGCATCGTCAACATACAGCAGGTTACGGCTTAGCGTATCTTGTGCTTTATTTTGTGCTCTCAACTAGTTCAAGTTGAAAAGCTTGCCACCACTTCGCGTGCGTTAATAAATACCTTCTGTTATCGTTCTGAGAGCATGCTTCAGAAGCAAAACAAAGAAAATATTGAAAGCGTATAATGGTACAGTAAGTAAGATATAATTTGTTTGGCGACAAAACAATCTGTCACTGCTACTTACAAGAGTAGTATACGAAACGAAATTCTAATTTGTGTTGTTCATGTTTGCAGGAACATCAGATAGCTTGACATGCAATCAACTATTCCTAAAGAGTCGTCAACCTGGTCATATTTTTCTGAAGTTAAACAACGTATTTTTAATCGACACTGCAACTTATTTTAATTCAACACGCTTTGAATAAAACGTTCAATCGCAGAATGAGCTAAAGTTGTTTCAGTCTCTTTACAAGTCTGGAGTTTGTGAGATCGTTTTTCAGATCTGTTTATCAGAAAAGATGTACAACAATGCTGTTCCAAGCAGCGTTGTGTTTGCCAATCATATTTCAGAATATCGAAAAAGTAATCGTACCAAATGCCTGAATGTATCTTGTTAGTTTTAAAATGCTCTTACGTAAATTGGAGTGTACAAAATGCTGCGAGAAAGCTTGCGTGTTAACGTCGGATAACTAGTTTTGAATATTTATTCGAATGCGTGTTACAGTCGATATACATACAACAGATTTCGGCAGGTGCTTGCGTTTTTGACAAATTCATTATTTTCTCTAGTCTCAATGTATCCGAAAAATTCTAATTTCATTTTGTTATCCATCATTTGTTTAGTATTTGCTGCCAGTTTAACATTATATTGCATGCGCTAGTTTTATGCTAAACCCGAAACATTTTGGTTTGTGTTTTCAGTATCCTTTTGAAATAAAAAAATGTAACATTGCTGATTTCAAAAATAATTCAGAAAAATATATCAGTTAATCGTATAAACAGTTGATAAAAATATGTGTAAGGAATTAGCAAAAACGTCTTATTGCAGTTCCAGCATTTATTATATTTTGAGGAACGAGAAATCATTGAAGATATTATCAATGTATTTCAATAAATATTATTTGTCATGGGACGATAACTGTAAATATATTAATATTGATATTAACAGTATTTCAAACGTAGAAATAAAAGAAAATTAACCTAGTTTGAACATTATTGGTCATCTCACCATTATTTAGCGGTTGAATGCACAATTCAACATTAATGGATATCACGGAAACAAAAATGTATTCGTCATTAGAATAATTCTATGATACTGATCAACCACCTAATTCAGCTCCTCATATTTTCATCTACAGTAACTAATGTCAACCTGCGATGTCGTATCTTGACGGCCTTTCTCTGTGCAATGATGCTGGTAGGTAACTTTATAGGATAATTATCAATAATTATTTGCCTTTTGTAAGTTTATTTATGCACAAACTCTGTTGGTGGTAAATTATTACGGATATAAAACATTAAATCTTTCGTCTGTTTTGATATTTATGCGAAAATTAGTAATTTGAATCTAATGAAAAGTATTGCGCTAAAACCAAATAAATATAATTATTCTGTTCAATCCAATATATCAAGAGATACTTGAAGAGAATTTGAATGTGTGCCATTTCATTACAATTTGGTACATGCGGTTCTTGACTGAACTCTCCATGTTTGTTGGATTTCAATTGCTCTTTCAACAAATCATTGGTATGTAACGCAAAAGTACGGATTTATTGATATCGTTTTTAAGCTAACAGAAAACCATAAATTCATACGTCATCGTGTAAATTTCCACTGAAAAAATACAATTACTTGTTATGATTTTATTACATCAAATAGAATTATTATTACGTGTATGATGTACGAATTAAAATGTTACCTAGTTAACTAATTCGTTTTTCAATTTCTTTATATGATTTTGCTGGATACATTTTATTACTTTTCAGTGAAAATTTGTGATATAAGAATAGAGGAATTTTACCATACTAATATCATTTGAACCTGGTCTGCAAGTCATAAATACACGCTTTTTCGATAGTATATTTATCGTTTTAATATATCATATTCAGTTTTAAGGAATTGAACAGAATTATTATTGTTTTTTTCTCTCTATTTATATATAAAGATATAGCGCAGATAACCAGTTGTCAAAACTCAATCTTCCAATAATATTTAAATATATTATATTTTCGGAAAGACTCACTGATTTTGCCGCAACATTTTGTTCAGGTTACCGGATTTGTTCTTTTCCTTTTGGGCTGTCTATTTATATGGGCTGAGACCACAATGTACAACTATCTGAAAACTCCAATTGACAATTTCTTGCGCGTCAATCAACTGGAATCGGATCAGTACGCGAAGAAAACTCTTTTTGAAGCATTAATGGAATACTCAGGTTAGTTTTGCAATTTTAAACACTCAGCAATCAAGCAGAGCAACTGTTCTACAATACTCTGCTCTTACTTTAAGCGATAATTGCTTTAATAAGGAGCAAAACTGCAAATATTCGTCGCATTAATTTGTAGATAATATTAAAAATTCATATTCCAAAGAATATGCCTGAGTTATCTGTCTGATTACCTATCCGTCAAATCCAAGTAAAATCCGATACAGTTAACACAGTATTACCAATCTAAACAGTTTTGTGCGATTGATGTAGTAGAATATGCTGGGCTATTTTTGCATTATCCTTTTTACCCAATTCCGCTTTGGTTTCTCAATGATTCTTAGTTACGGTGTATTAAAACACCATTTAAAATTTCTTTATAAAAGCACCAATTGGACAACTTGGATTCTGGGTTGGCATCGCTATCATGGTGTTCTGCGCTATCGGATTGTATGGAATTGTTATGAAACGGCCTTTCGTGGTGTTTGCGGTAAGTTAATTGAGTGTACAGTGACAGTTACATCAATAAGTCTTGAGGATTGTCTATATCATTACTTGATTTTTCCAAACTTTTCGAGGAACATTTAGGAATAATAGGAGCATGTACATTAAATTTGACCACAAGATTTTTAATGTTTTCCCACAAAAGTATTTATCGAATTGATATGATAACGAACTATAAACTTTGTCTTCATCTAACCATTAGATAAGTGGATGTAATAATTCTTGTTTTGACTTCACTTAGAATTCAAAATGGCTTCAACAAAGGTGGTTGTAGCATCAAGCCCTAATTCGCAGTATATACAAACCAACTGTTAGTGCTCTTAGAAAAGCTGCGAGAAATTTAATTTTACCTCCGAAGTCTTTTGGAAATTTACCAGATGAACATCGATTGTGACACAAATAGCACCTTTACTTACTTGTTCCGGCGTGATTATCAGTCTAGGGGCATTTCATTTGCAACGTAGACTTCCCCGTCAACACCAACAACAACATTTTTAGAAGAATAACCTGCAGTTCAGATATTTTAGCCGATAATCTTTAACTACAATAAATTATCGTGATAAACGTTAGCTGTTTCAGCAGATTAAACTTCACAGATCCAAGGGCTCCACCATGAGCCCAACGAATTACGTCTGGAACACAACTGGATGCATTGTAAGGGTGCGCCAAATTATGTCAGGATATTCAAGGTCAAATCGCGTATTCCTTTTTAACGTATATTATGGTGTTTTTGTGGACTTTAATATTACTTGATCAAATATGAACCACGTCACACTTCTCACCTTCAGCAATCACTACAGAATCAGTTACTGATTCATCCCAAAGTTCAACCTTTCTAACTTTAATTGCATTCACCCACAAATCTCACCACGCTAGTTGAAGCCATTTTAACAAACACGCCTATTGCGCACATGAAAACTAACAACACACGTTTGTCATTACATAAGCAAATCACGCAACAATTACTCTATTATCGACTTGTGCATTTTAATTTGGATACACTGTTTCGCAGATGGGTCCGACTTGATCTGACCCTAACTTATAAAATAATGAACTCAAAGATGCACCCTCTGAGGCATCTATTTCGCCTCCGGTCAAGCCATGTCACACGTACACACCCACTGGCATTTGATATTCCACATTACCACCATAACTGCCGTCGATTCTTCTATTCGGTGGGCGTTTGTTTCTTATGGAACTCCCTACCATCAGATGTTCTACAATTATCTAGTGAAAGGATTTTCAGGAACAAATTGGATATATTTATGTGTAATAATTCCACCCTAAATCCCGTTTATATAATATGATCTTTATCCAAACGTATATTTTTTCCATCATTCCGCGACAATATAGGACATTTTTTATAACTACAAAACTCCCGATCTTTCTAATGCCTCAATTTATTTTGTATATATATTTATTGCCCGTATACGAATATCCTGTGGTGTTGTACAGCTACGAGCTTTTGTATACCATAAATTCTTGAATCTTGAACTCTGCCTTTAACATGCCTATCCCAGTGGTTACCTCAGTCTAATTTGCTAATCGATTGTGCGCCAAACGGTTCACTTGAGCTCTCGTTACCCTAGGCTCGGTTGATAGACCTTGCACAACACAATAATATCCATTAAGTAATTACCGTATTCGAAACGTGTAATGAAAATATCATTTTAATGATGAATGGTAGTCGTTCGGATCAATGAAATTATAATATGAAGCCGCTGTTAAATGGGAGTGTTGCGAAGAATCACAACGTTTGATTACATAACCGCAGAGTGATTCCCGGTCATGTGTTTGAAACACTCATGAATTACCAATAGATTTTTACCGGGCATGTAAGCCCAGCCTTTAGCAATGTTGTGGTCAAACATAAACATTGAGATTATTATTATTCTCGTAGAAATTATAATCGTGTTATGGTTATTAAGCGATGTCATTGAGACTAATTGCATCAGCCGCATTTTCGAAATAGCAGTGGCACTAAAGCAATGAGTATGTTTTATTGCGATATAAAATACATGCAACGTTTGCAGTGTAGTATGTAAACCTTGTGTGCAAGCGTGAATTGTACCAGTAGAGTGACGAACCAATGCTCTTCTAAGACATGCAACAGATCGACCTTCTACATATTGCAAAGTAGAAAGAACCAAAAACGACTCACTACAGCCATCGTGTGTCGAGGAGAATCCATGTTGCGAAAGAATGGTGAAAGCATTGCTTGTGGGACAACTTGGTCGTAAATGGCAAAAAATGAAGGGCATCACGAGAGTGAATCATTAGGTCCAGACCTACCAAAGACGCTCTCATGCAAGATGATTCTCTTTGCTAACGATATTAAACTTTGAACGCGGATAAAATCAACTGCGGACTGTGTACAGCTGCAACGTGATCTAGACGATCTCCATGAATGCTTGGTACGGAACAAGTGGCCATTCAATTTCCAAAAATGCAAGATGTTGCAAATTGGTAAGCCATTCCAGTGCCAACATTACCTTGGGCAGATGATTTTGAGCTGGAACGAGTCGGAAAGGATTCTTGGAGTCTGTGTATGCGGCAGCCTGAAGAACAGCATGCATTGTGAGGTCATCAACAAGCGTGCTTTCAAGCTTCTAGGTATGGTACGAAGGATTTTCAGAACATTCTCGCCTGGAACGTTGTCCACCATCATGAAAGCCTACTTAATTCCAACCATGGAGCATTCATCACAAGCTTGGATTCCGTGGTTAGAAAAGGATATATCATTGCTTGATGAAATATACCATCGTGCAACCAAACTCGTAAGTGGTTTCCGGAAACTAACGAACGAGGAACGATTGCAAAAACTGAGACTCCCTACTTTCCGTCAAAGAAGCCTTTGAAGTGATGTGATACTAACATACAAAATATAAAATACCCCACACCATCCCCTAAAACATTTATTCAAATACTGTGAGTCACGACATACACGCAGCCACTCAGCGACACTACAAATTCCGCACTCCCGTATCAGCTGTCGCCGATATGTTTTATTATGTACGTGTCTGTTTCATTTGGAATTCCCTTCCCAAAACTCTTGTGATCGCTCCCAGCGTCGAAACGTTCTTCCGAAATTTAGATACTTATTTGTTGTATAACGATTTAACGACACCTGCGTATTGTCTCATGGTAAGTATGCAACTGGACCATACTTGACATAACATGTTTATTTTATACCTTTTTCCTGAACAAAAATTTTCTATGATATGGTAATTGTGAAGCTGTGTGCTTTTTGTGAACATAATTTCTTGAATCTTGAATCTTGAATCTTGGGTCCATGATTCAATAAAGATGTAATGCATTAAATGTTTCATGGTTACCCTAACGTTTGTCTTCTAGTTCTGTGCCATGATGCTTGCGAAAATCCTCATCATGTCCGTAATCGTCATGGCGTTTCACGCGAAACCAACCCCGGTGAGTTTTTCTCAATGTTTCTTCCATATTCTAATTATCAGTTTCACGTAAAGTTCATAAATCTAACTGAGGTATTTCGGACGTTCGATTGTCAACCATATGCTCCAGTCTCGAAGTCCGTCGTTTCAAATATTGGGAAATATGTTTGACGAAGTTCACCCACGCACTCACGAGATAAATCAATTGAACAATTTGATAAAATAGCTGCGTTAACCTAGCAACTTTAGAGCTCCGAACCGCAGGTTCGGTTATGGGAATTGAGATACTGTTTACGATCATTTAAATTTTTCACTAAATTCAGCATGCAAAAGTTTGCGAACAAATTATAATGTAAATTCAAAACGTGTTGTTGCGTAATACGTGTATTCATCTAGACAGGATCACACATATCATTGCTTGCTTTATGATTAGTCATAACCTTTCGTGATTGCAGCCATGTGCTGACCAAAATAGAGGGAGTCTAAAGGTTCTAACAAGTAATTTTACACTTTTAAATCCTTCATGCTGACAACAATACTTCAAGTCCGAACTCCCCCGATAATGTTGTTGAACAAAAAATAAAGTCTTGAATGCCAATGTAATAATTGCACAGGAAGTTAAAACCGCACATGCCTCATGCTGATAATTGTTGGTCGCGGAATCGCTAGTTATTCGGAAGAAAGTTCTACAAACTATCGCCGCATTCTGTGTAAAATGCTGATTAAAATCTTATCAATGTATCATATAACTTATAAATCTCTCTATTCATTTATTTGCTCGAACTTTACACTTATCAAAAACCACGATGTTCAAATACAGAATCACAAAGTGATTCCTAGACAAGCGCTCCGGGATCTTGTAAAACATCAATGTATAGTGGTGCTCACCTCCCCACAACAACATAGTGGTTCTTTGTAATAACCCTATTTAACAGAGGCATACAAGTATATATATTTTACTACTTTACCACTGTTTCAAGGCTCACTGAAACTGATCTTACTGTCTCCACCTGATGACGGCAAACAGCCAGAAACCAGTAGTGGTGTGTAAGGGATGGGGATGTGAGCACCAAAATACATTCGTTTACGATGACAATTTCTCAACATTGCACATAAGGAAGGCCTATTCATCATAGCGATAACCGTAAAAGGATTTAATATTATGCATCTTTCGCATTGCTTCATTTTCTGCCATTCTTTACACACTTGATTTGTAAACGAAGCAGCATTTTTTTCTAACCCTGACGTTATTGTTTAATCTTGAATCATGACTAAATTGGCTAATCTCGTCATTTCACAAATGCACTCAAGGTTTTCCTAATACCGATTGGGCATATACAAACACTCCCGTTGGCTTTTTCAGTGCTTTATTGAAATCGATGAAAACTCGGATAGTGCCTTTTGCTCAACGGATAGTCAGCTCGAATAACTAGACTCTTGCAACATTTAATGAGATCATCTCCTCAATTTATGTAAATTTCAACTGCTCTGACAATAATAAGCACCTTTCAATTTTTCGTAAATTTGTCTAATTCACCTGTGCTGAATACCTGGTTGCTATCATGCTTTTCAACACAACACAAGTTTAACAAGGCGATTGTTTTAAAAAAGAAATTCCTTTTACAACTAAAGAAATGAAGAATCCATGTTACATTGAAACATTACTGACTGTCCACTTTCAGGTGATTGAAACATTCAAACAGATGGTCGAGGAATCTGTCAAAGGATACAAAAGCAGCAGGTCCATAGACAAACACAGCTTACTACTCAACTTGATGATGCCCTACGTGAGTGCCCCCCAACTAAGGTCGAATAATTTTAGTGTACAATGTCTTTCAATGAGTCCGATATCGTGTTTTTGTACAAACGGGAACATTCAGACCGGCATCCAAAGCCGAAACGGAATCATTCTTCCTTTGTGTGTGTCTACCTATACAGGCGGGGCAAGAAAAGCTGGTTATTCGAAATTTGTTTAGCAATATTTAAGCAAATTAACACTAGCCATCGCCGCAATCACCCAAGTAAACCGAGCTCAGAATATACTACCAAAACGAGATTAATTCTTATAATGTTAGGATCACTACAATAATTTTTTACAATTTCCAGACAATAATAGCGTTAAGTAAAGAGGAGATGTTCGAATCATATCTGAATTTCTTCAAATTTGTTCTACAAAGCATTTTTGCACTACAAAGGCAGCTTGGGTTTTGTTCGCTTTATAAAATGGACACAGAGGTGTTCCAAAAACAATGGGGTATAACAATATGACATTAGGAAGCCGATCTATTGGTATGTCCCTGTACGAAAGCGATATAATAGCTCTAAAAATTGAACCGTCAGCAAGATTAGCCTTCGTTTTAGTTCAGTTACTTAGGCTACATTGTGAAATGCTACTTTCATGCTGTGATAAAACAGGCGCAACCTTTGACTACTTAGTTTGTCGACATGCCGAAGCCGACGAATGAACAATTGCTATGTGTAAAGTTAAATGTTCTAGGGGAGACTTGTACTCTAAAATCAGACTGTAGTCATTTAGCAGGTGTGTTGAATGCAAGATTGTTATGCATGCACCATTTGCATCCAATGTCGACTGAAAAAAACAGATTATAATATTTAGATGTGAGAGAAACGGCGAGACTGACACACCTGAACGCTTCTTGATTACAATGCGATATTTATCACTTAGTTATTAGTGCAAAATAAATCATTTAAGGTTGCTCATTCAACTTAAACAAGCTAAAATGTGGGACATCCGCTACTTGTTTAGACCGAGTTACTTCTGTTCATATGGGATAAGTTCAGGTTAACTTAAAGGATGGGTTAGCTTCCACTTCAGATGAAAACGATTGTGGGTTCAAACCATGATACGGGCATGGATGTGCACTGCTGATAAGCTCAGATGCGAATGAAACTCGAGTCCAGTGCTTCTTCAAAAGGAAATCTATCATAAGGAATCGCGGAAAAGGGACACATTACTGATGAGTAGTTTATAAAGTAAAACAGGAATTTATTTTCTAAAATCGCATTATATATACGTTCATATGCGCAAAGTTTATTACTTTACAATTTCACAGCTGCGCTGTTGCGGTGTTAATGATGGAGAGGATTTTGCTGGTTCAAAGAACTTTGATGGCAAATTTATTGACGGAGAGACGGCGTTGCGTAAGCTTCCTGATTTTATCCTCACTTGGTCTGACCCATTTTAATTGTGACCTAAAGGTGCTTGGAATTTAGCTCCATGTATTATACAGACTATTAATTCCTGATATCCAGTCGTGCCACATCCTGATACAGTGACCTTGCTAGATCATGTTAACCTGAACCGCATTCACCTTCAGTATTAATAAGTTGGAGCAATTTTCGAAATAAACAAACGTTATCTTCAGACTGACGAAAAGCGGATGCTACTGTCAACAGCTGAACAGATGACTCGACAACATTCTGTCAATGCCTCCAATAGACCGAGTACTGCATGTCGCTGTAAACTTGTAACTTCCGAACCAGACTGCTTAGTCACTGGAACTTTGTAAAACCTGAGAACGCCATGAGCTGGCAAGCAAATCCATAGTCGACATCGACATAATGAGGCCAGTACCAACAAGTATCATACAAATGGCAATCAGCACTTTGCTTTCTTTAACAGTAGACTAGCGAAAAATCTCTTGTCGTCATCATGAACAAAGTTTCTTTTAGAAAATAACTTATCATTTAAGTATATGAATTCGTTTCCAACATAAAAATAAAACCATAAATGAGCTACATACGTTCTCCTTATTCAACCAATTTGCATACGACTGCTAATTTGGCACTGTTTGCACAAGTGGAAAGTTTGAATTAAGGATTTTTAGGCTTTTGTTTCGTAAACATGGTAAAATACTGAATTGTTTCATCAAATGTTTCATGCATTGTGTTTAATTTTATATTCATAATCAATGGACAATGAATGTATGCACTAAAATAAGTTAAAAATTGAATTTCGGACTTACCGTGAAATTGAGTTGTTTTAAAGACGCTATAGAATACCCAAACCATTTTAAAACCCAGATGAATTCAAAGCATAATAAACCTATTTTAATTTTTTATATATATTTTGTTGCGACTTTGGGCTAACAATCAGCATGAGCAAGACCAAAGTCCTTGGTCAACGGATTGTATGGCCTCCCATCATCACTATTGGACACAATCAGCTTGAAACAGTACACAATTTCACATATCTTGGTTCAACCATTGCGGATAACCTATCGCTAGACACGGCGATTGATAAGCGGGTTGGCAGAGAAGCTGTTATTTTGTCCTAATTGAACTTTCGTTTTTGCGGTAACCGCAAGTTGACTGTAAACACAAAGATGATGGTATACAGCGCTCGCGTACTGTACGGCAGTGAATCCTGGACCACCCACGCAAGACACAAACAGAAGCAGAAAGCTCTCCATCTACGAAACCTCCGTCGTATTTTAAACATATCTTGGATGAACGAGGTGACTAATGCTGAAGTGCTTTCAAAAGCTGGTCTACAGAACATGTTCACCCTACTACGGCAGCGCCCCCTGCGGTGGCTTGGCCACATCCACAGAATGGAAAATGGTCGTATTCCGAAAGATCTACTCTATGGTGAGTTGCAATCAGGAAGTCGACCAATGGGCAAACCACAATTGCGGTACAAAGACATTTCTAAAAGAGATATGAAAGCTCTTGTCATTTACCCCGCCAGCTGACAAGAACTTGCTCTTGACCCCTCACATTTGAGGCATTGTGAAAAGCGTCGTCTGCAAGCTGGGGATGAGCAGATACAGCTCTTGGCTGCTGAACGCAGATCACGCCTTTGACGTGCAACTGACGCCCTACAACCGCTCCTACCTATGACTGCAAGCGCTGCCGGATATATTCTTTCTCCCGAATCGGACTTTTTAGTCATTCGAAACGCTGTAGAACGTGAAAATGTTTGCGAATCTGATGCACATCCATGATCGACATCGACCAAAACGGGTCAACAACATTCTTGGCTGTGTACAACCAAGGTTTACATCAACGAAAGGGGGCCTAAAACAATTCTCTGTTGTTGATTTTGTTATTGTTGCTGCTGTTTTGGCCTCCTTCGGTTGATGTCAATCATGGATATGCAACAGAAGCGCAAGACGATTTCATTCTCGGCGGCGTCTAAAAAGACGAAAGATAAAGGAGCAATCCACCCCCGAGTGCTTCCAGGTGACTGTGTGATCCACCATCAACAACTGAAAGTAGTTTTCGCTATCTCACAGCTTTGCCGTGTCGCTGCTCTACGTATATACATTTGGAAAATGACATCAAAAATTTATACATTCATTATAAATACATAACGATTATTGTGCTTGCGGAACAAAATCCTCAAATATAGTCCATTTTATATGAGCCTCCATCGAACCAAATAATGTAAAATAGAAGTAGCATGGGTTTATTTGGATCACTAGATTACCATACGCTTGTTAATCATAACTATATTGGGCTGAGCTGACATTATTCAAATCTGAGCTTCTTCATTCCCAGAATTACAATATCCATACCCATGCTGCAAACTGCGGGAAGATTACGAACGGTTGCAAAACAAATGCCCCGCCACATTCGACGATCGTAATAGCAATATAAAAACCGGATGCTGGCCAAAGGTCGAGACGCATTTGTACACAGTATTCTCGAAAGTATCATACGCATTCATTTTCATTACGCTTTTCGAAGTGAGTCGTTACTTATAAGTAGTTTATTTTAATCTAAAACATTTTTATCTGTACCATCGCATAGGCATGTTTTAGTGATATAAGATTGATGCTTACCTTGATGAACATTTGTTAAATTTATGCAAAACATTATTAAAAAGGCGTACAAGTTACTGCAATCTTCACTCTAACGAAATAAATCGTTGATAATTCGTATAAAGCTCATTTATATGTATAAGG
>JACCGJ010001625.1:20645-32024 GCA_013407085.1 Atriophallophorus winterbourni
CATTCCTTCACTGTTTCAAGCGCACGCAGATCTCCCTAACTGATGAGTGCAAACACCACGTAACAGGTCGTGGGGTATGTGTGACGGAAAAGCATGCAAATGAATATTTTGTTTAGTGGCTTATATTGTTCTAAAATTGATATAGTCACAATCAGTGATTATGTTACTTCACAATGCAGTTTAGCAATACACGATAACTTGCACGCTTATAATTATAAATTTGAACCGCCTTTGCGAGTACGAACGTTTTACCATCAAATAACAAAACCCAAATTATCCAACCTAATTTTATGAAAGCAATTTGCAAGCTCAAACCGGGACAAAGACAAAATGCAACCGGAAGGACTGTTAACACGGCAACAAGGTGTATGGTTTTTCCACATATTATGTTCGTCCAAACGACAAAAATAAGGTCTTCAAGGTTTCAAAATATCATGCGGTGTGGTCGGTCTCGTTTGCCTAACGAAAACAATGATTTTAAATATTTGATCAACAATCGCGAGTCTGGATGCGCTTTGATGCGATCACATATTGCCCGGTCGATTGTGGATTGATCTTGTTTTCGCTGTTCCGAGGGTGTGTACGAGGATGAGTTTCGATCGCTGTCGGCAGCCTCGTCCAGCATGGAGGCTGCGTCTGGTTTCCGCTTTGGTTTCGTACTTCTAGCGAAATAGTCCTTCCGGTGAACGTGGCTTGGTAATTTGAACTGTAGGTTAACACGAATAATAAAACGTTGAGGTGATTATGTGGCATACATAGGTTTATAAAAGAGCGAAGAAAATTATTGACAAAGAAACTATGACTTGATCGCAACCATTTCTCGACCGTATATCTTCAAGGATAGTCTAACAGTCTCATTTTTCAGCTGAACAACAATCCCTTCGGCTATGGAGAAATGGTGCTTATAGACCGGATGTTACACATCACTAAGATCCACGTTTACCGAGAATATCGGAGTTACGTTTCGTGTGAAACCTTGTGCATGAGATGCACATCCACAACTTACATTGCTTTAAGGAGCCCAAAATAACTAGGATGGAGGAACCCTGGAGAAAGAATATCGTTAACCTCGGCTAGAATCCTTACGAAAAAATCTATCAAAGTATCATGCACATCCTGAAATGAATAACTCGAATCGATTTCTCACGGCTATTAGGAAGTAATTGTAAAAGGCGTAATCTATATGAGACTGACCAATAGAGTATCTCCCGGAAATTATTTGCATTTTTACTACGAGTCGAAACTGGTGATTTTGTCTAGACTCCTGGATGAGATTTTTGACTAGATTCCGCAATTCGCAATTTTGTTCTGGTGACCCTATGTATAGCCGGTGGCAAATTTGGCTTTCAAACCATTTCTAGTGCGATTATAACTTCTAAACGATGATCTTTGCTTGTATGTTTCGGAACACAGGCAGAATTTCAAAGTATTCAAGATTCAAAATCACGGTGTCTATACGCGCCATGCATTAGCATTATTTTGAGCTGGGGAATATCTGGATATAATGTTCTAACACTTACACGTATTATACCTTGTTGGATTCCCCTCGAAGTCAGATTTCTGGATATACCACTCTCGTAGCGGTATTCGATAATACGAGAAAGTTAAGATTCATCGTGATTCGCTTCATATTAAATCTACGCGTGCCACGATGTTGATACTCTTCAAGTCCTCGGAGGGATTAAGGTAATCGGAAAGATCTTATTCTTCGCCATCATCTGGTTATGTTGTTAACATCGTGTGATAAACTACCGAAACTTATCGCAGGATTCAATTCTGATTTTTCTCTTATTCGTCCTCTCATCAAGGAAGATAAGTGTCATTAACATTGCTTTCTATCTTTTAAAATGGGAGGATATCCTAAATTGCTATATCGGATTGTCAATGCTCGATCAAGCGTAAAACGAGCGATGTTTTCTATGTCGATATTTCTGTCGAATAAACCATAGGAAGTTTTTCTGGAGCTGACGGAATCACACCAACTGTATTGAAATCCTGTGATCAGTAGATGTGTGAACCATTAAGTGAATTGTTTAACCATTCTCCTATCAAATGAGTGGTGCCAATAGAGTGGAAAACAGGGGTAATTTCACCTATCTACAAAGGTGGTAGACGTTCAGATCCTTCAAACTACAGTCCTGTCACGTTACTCCCTGTGATATGTAAAGTTTTAGAGCGTATAGTTACGGAAAAATAGTTCATCACTTGGAATCACAAAATATACTATGTGTAGCGCAGCATGGTTTTCGTAAATCTCACTCATGTTTGACAAACTTGTCGACGGTGTTAAACAACTGGACCCTAGCGGTTGACGAAGAAGCTGGGTTACACGCTTGCTATCTGGATACGTCTAAAGCTTTTGGCCGAGTTGATCACTTTCCACCATTACAAAAGCTAAAGCAGACAGTGGACAGCTACTCGTTTGGCCTGAAAGTTACCTCAGGGGTCGCAAGGCGATCGTCCGAATTAACGGGGTACAATCACAGGTTATTGATGCCTCTAGTGGCGTACCGCAAGGTTCAGTAGTCGGGCCAGTAATTTTCTTGGTTTACATCAACGAACTACCAGAGACGCTTTCATGAAAGTTGATTCTCTTTGCTGTTGATATTAAACTTTAGATGCGGATAAAATCGACTGCGGACTGTGTACAGCTGCAACGTGATCTAGATGTTCTCTATGAATGGTCAGTTCGGAATAAGTGACCATTCAATTTCCAAAAATGTAAGGTGTTGCAAATCGGTAAACCGTTCCAGTACCAATATCACATTAGGCAGACGATTTTTAGCTGGACCGAATCGTAAAGTAATCTTCGAGTCTGATTATGTGGCAGCTTAAAGAACAGCCTTCATTGTGAGGTTATCTAAAAACGTGCTTCCAAGCGTCTAGGTATGTGACGAATTTCTAGAACCTTTTCGCCTGGATCGTTGCCAAACATATCGAACACCTACTAAATTCCAACTAAATTCCATGGAGCATGCATCGCAAGCTTGGACTCCTTGGTTAAATAAAGGATATACTACTGTTTGATAAAATATACCATCGTGCATCCAAACTCGTAAGAGGTTTCCGGAAACTAGCGTAAGAGGAACGATTGTAATAACTGAGACACACCAATCCCCTCTCACGAAACCCCCGGAGTGATATGATGCTAACATACAAAATTTAAATACCCCTACAACATTTTTTTCAAATACTGTGAGCCACAACATACAAGCAGCCACTAGGCGACACTACTAATTCCCCATTCCCGTATCAGCTGGCTCCAATATTTTAATTCTGTATTTTTCTGTTTCTTTTGGAATGCCTCTCCTTGAAAATACTGTCATCGCTCTCAGCGTAAAAACTTTCATTCGAAATTTGGATTTTTATTTGCTGCGAAACGATTTAACGACAACTGTGTATTGACTCATGGTATGCATTCAACTGGACTACACTTGACATTACATAATTATTTTTTATTCCTTTATCACGTAACGAATATTTACTGTGATATGGTAATTGTGAAGCTATGTGCATTTTGTGACCATAAATACTTAAATCTTGAATCATGAATCGTAAAAAAGTGGAAACAAATGGCCTTTGTTTAAGATCACTCTATCTTCAATATCCTTTATCTGCAGTGAAAGCTACCGGGGTGAAGGTAACCGAGATAAAATAAATCTTCAAAATTTATCGTTGGTTATCGACAACAGAAACAACTTCATTTTGAAATAATGAACTACAGCGACAATTGTAAATCTCACAAGTAGAGGCGCGGCTCAATTTGATTGTTTCTTTGGTGCAGACTGCCTTTTTTTACAAAAAACATTAGCATTAGTACCTATAACCAGCATTGAGTATTTTATAACCTGGTTGAAAATATTTAAAATTAAGCCTAGTTTTCAAACATTCTGATGGGATTTTCTGGTTCACGATATATTCCTTACGGGACACAAAACTATGGAGAAACGTTCATGAATTCAAGGATTCATGGTTTTAAAAGTTAGTGCTTTACAACACCACAGGATTATGGTATGAATAAGAACATGAAAATTACAATAGTATAAAAGCAATAGAGAATATTAAATGTAAGGCTCACGAATGATGTTCGTTTGCAAGTGCAAGTCCAATTTCGCTTTAAAAATCGCTAAGCAAGGAGAGTCCACCACATGTTGGGGTAGGGAATTCCAAAGAAATATAGCACGTATGCAAAAATGGCGCCAAGAATCAACACGGGAACTTGGAACGTAAAGGGATAAGGTATGTCCGTGTGTCACTTTACCATCGCCCACATCAAGCAAGTGTTTTAGTAGATATCCTTCGGTAGACACAATTCTATAGGTCAGCATAATATCGCGTCGTATCATCCTTTGGGTAAAGTCACATAGACCCAGACGTCGCAATCTTTCGGTGTACGGAACATTGCAAAGACCCATCACTAAATTTGTTGCTCTATGATAGATTATATCAAAGAGAGCAAAATCTTTTCACAGCCAAGGAGCCCAGACCTCTACCACATAATGTATCGTAGGGCGAAGGTAGAAATTCATCAACTTTGGTAACGTTAGCAGAGAGAATCTTCCAAATATTCTTCAAAAGATACCTAACAATCTGTTGGCCCGTCGATATATATTCTAACAGTGCACTGTGCTCTTCAGGTTTTCGCTAATCCACACTCCAAGTTCATTTTCTAGCGTGCTCCGTGCTAGGTTTTCAGTTCCCAATCGATATATCCAAGAAACATTCTTGCCAAGATGGAGCATCTTACATTTCTGTATGTTGAATAACATGTCAATCATGGCCGCCCGATTCGACACGCTGTCCAAATCCATTTGTAGTTTTTCACAATCCTCTGCAGAACTAGTTGGCGTCCAAATTTTCATGTCATCCACGAACAGGACCATTTTGGACGATATAAGGGAGGGTAAATCATTTATGTACAGCAGAAATAGGAGCGGGCCTAGCACAGATCCTTGTGGGACTCCACTGGTGGTTTTGAACGTTTGGGATAGCACTCCGGTAACTTTAACTCGAGCGTCGCGATCTGACAGGTAGTCGCACAACAATGAGAGGAGTGGATCACATATTCCTAAACGTATCAGTTTTTGATTGACTCTGTCAAAAGCTGTTAGTTGTATTCTAAATAACTTTAGTGAAACATGTGACAATTATATCGCCCAACAAAAACATTTTCCTACGACTAACGCTAGTTTTTTCAATTAATTTAGTCCTACAAGAGGGAAATGGTTGACAAGTTACACCAGAGAATTGGAAATTCGACGAGGCGATAACCAAGGGTGTGTTCTTGCTCCCACACTTTGCGGCATTTTCTTTGCTCTGCTTCTAAAGCACGCTTTTAGGACGATGAGAGAAGGCATTTACCTACGTACGTGAAGTGATGGCAAGCTTTTTAACCTGAACAGGTTGAAAGCACAAACCAAGGCACAGGATGTGATAATCGGTGGCATGCTGCTGCCTTCAATGCAGCCATTATTGCTAACTCACAAGAACACCTCTAATCGCTAATGGAATTTTTTTCGTTGGCATGCAGAGACTTTGGGCTAACAATCAGCATCTGTAAGTCCCAAGTCCTTGGTCAAGGGATTGCATCGCCTCCAATCATCACTGTTGGAAATTGTCTGCTTGAATCAGTACATCATTTCCCATATATTTGTTTAACCACGCAAGACTAGAACAGAAGTTGAATGCTTTCCATCTACGAAGCATCCGTCGTATCTTGAGCATTTCGTGGATGGAAAAAGTAATGAACGCTGAAGTGCTTTCAAAATCTGGTCTACAGAGCCTGTTCACACTACCACGATAGCGCTTGGTCACGTCTACAGAATGGAAACTGGTCGTTTTCCGAAAAACATATTTTATGATGAGTTAAAATCAGAAATTCGACCATTGAGCAGACCGCACTCGCGGTACAAATACGTTTGCAAAAGAGCTATGGAAGCTCTTGGCATTAAACCCACGATTTGCGACGAACTTGTTCGTGACCGCTTACATTAGATGCATTGTGTAAAGCGTCGTCTGCAAGCTAGGGAGGAGCAGATACAGCTCTTAACTGCTGGACGCAGATCACGCCGCCGGCGTGCATCTGACATCCATCGACCGAGTTCTGCTATCGTTACAAGCGGAGAGGTAGAAGTTGTTCCTCCGGAATCGGACTGTTTAGTCATTTCAAAAGATGTGGAACATGAAAAAAATCAGGCAATTGTGATGTAGATCCATGGTCGATATCGACCGAATGAGGCCAAAATAATTATTCATGTATATCGCGAAACCTGATAGTGTGTAGAATCCGATCTCAGCTTCACTGTATGGCATTCCTACTAAAACGATATGAGTTAAATATGTTTAAATCTCGACTATAGCTATCGGATTTCCTACGTTTTAATCTTGTCAACCGATCAACAGCATAGTTACCGTTTTCACGTAAATATCTCAGAATTATCACGCGCGCAAAAGTTTTCCCACGGTTAACTATCATACGGTTTTGATATCATTGCAAAGATCGCACCAAGCTACGCATTTTGATACGTGATTTGGTGCTGTATCTAGTGTAGTTACCGAGTTATCGTGGATTATTCGCTAAATGACGAAATCACGTGTTCTAAAGCAATTATATCGAGCAATCGATCAAACGCCCATCTCTCAACCGGCAGGTCCGATTCGGGCTACAAACACGTGTTACCGCGTCACGAGATCCAACACAGGCGAAAAAATCAATCGATCAAGCTGTGGCTGCGAGGAATGTTGTCCCGACGCCGACATGGAACCAAGTTGACCTCTGCGCCAAGTGCCTGGACTCTGTAAGCGGCGATAGTGATTCCGTTAAATGTACTTTTTGCGATTTCCACCTGCACGTGACCTGTGATGAGACTTTGACTGATGAGTGTGTAAGGCTTATGAACGATAAAAACTATCCAGCTGCAAAGAAATTTGAGTGCGATTAGCCATTAGCGATTAGCGGTCGTTAAGGCGGATAGGGCAGAAATCTCCACAATCTGGCACTCGGCGCTGATGCGAAGGTAAATAGTTGTTATTCACCTTATACCTACCAGTTAATTAGATTTTTGTTTTTCTTTAAAAAAATAACTTAAACTTAACCCCGTTAGTTAAGTACATTTACGCATGTGGGCCACTGTGTCAACCGACCATGACCGTGTTCACTTTTATTACATTGATGTAGATACACTAGTCGGTAAATTGACCACTGATCCTGGTTATGCCTACGAGACGTGACACACCGTAGGCGTACAATAGGCTGTTTAGCGGTAAGGTCAAATCAGTGGTGGTGGGTTAGACTGCTGCTTAATCATGTTCCATGGCCTGACTAAGCTTTTGTGTCAAAAGTGAAACTTTACCCAAAACTTTCTCTAACCGATTGTACTCAAATTTCTTTGCATTCGAATACACAATCGGAGTCAAACATATTTCAATTGATTGCTAACTATCCATCTGTTTGTTATTTCTGCCATGCCTGTAGAAATTCAAATATAATTAGCCATCGTAAGAGTATACATTCATCTGTTGGAAAAGTGTCTCATACAATAGAGAGTAGATTGTCGCAACTGGAAGAGGAGATTGTACAAGTGAAGAATACTGTAGAGCCATTAATCAAGCCTAAAACATGTATCCAGAACAAACGAATATGCTCAACTTCACCATCACCAAACCATGTTCTTGAAAAAGTTGAATTTTTGCAGCACAGCACCCAAGAAAGTGTTAAAAACGTCTTAAAGCCAAAATCTTTCACATCGAAGGCCCCATTAATGATATTTGCTTCGAAAGGAATTTCGCTTAGTGGTATCTACACCAACGGGCCATAATCGACTGAGACGTTCTTCTCGAATAGACACCAAAATGACGGCTGAATGGTTGAAACTGTGCAATCGGATGAATCTAAAAGCGATTCGCTTGAGTAGTCCATCCAAAGCTCTACACCAAGATAAACCGCGGTTGCTGAAGCTAGTAGTGCAAAATGAGAATAATTTAGAAGATATAGTTCTATCGACATACTTGCTACGGGACGGCATTGAAAATAAATCTCGTGAATTTGATGTGCTCTGGTCAGAAAGGAACTGAAACAAAACAAATGATCGCAATAAGCGATAATTCTTTATTCTCTTAAATGTTCCAGAATATGCTAGTTGTTCAGATACAGTGTAAATCCAACCATTGCACACAACAGTGGAGATGTATTAGTTATGCTATCCTAACCAGCAATGCAGCTGTTACCGATACTTTCTGAATCCCGAAGTTACCGAATTACGAAGGTAAAGGTCCACGACCCTTTAAACCGACACTTTTGACCACCACTATGGTGGACACCGTGCTTAACAATTGGAACCAGTATCGATTCAAAGTTCCACGAGAGATCAAAATTATCAGTAAACACCTGCAAACCGACTCTATCGTGGAAGTTACCGACCCTGTTGGTACTGAGCACATCGATGCCGGGAATCCTGATACAAAAAACGGATGTCGACCGACTCTATCGGAGACGGTGATGTAATATACCCATTAACACGAGCCCCACCATCTTTGACATGTACTCAACTTATATGCTAAAATATTTTTCTTTCATTACTTTCATCCAGATCAAATATCAAATGTTTGTGCACAAACACACAACGCTTGATAAATAAATGGCCGAGCTAATCGAGCTTCGTGAAAAATATTCACCACTCCTGGTAGCCGTAACGGAAACCTGGTTCAATCAGCAATTGGCAGAAGAAGAACTTTCCATTCCAAACATCGTTATCGTGTGGACCTCACGTTCAGGGATATCACGGATACCGATTTGATACTGGCAGATACACTTTGGTGTTCACTTGAATTAGCTACAGGTGAAAACTGTGTTGTTGATTTGATTTACCGACCGCCGTCAGCAGACGAAGCATACAATGCTAGTTTAATTGAGAAAACTCAGCTGGTTGTTTCCAGATATCAATTAATGTCCAGGATGATGAGTGACTTTAATCTCGCGATTTTACTAAAAAGCGAGATACCACCGGTGAATTCTATTGATCACATTTTCTACGAAACGTTCAACGAAATTCCTTTATTCAACCACATATCACACAGCACTCGCTTCAGACACAACCACACCCTCCATACTCGATCTTGTCATCGAGGATATCCGCTATGAAGCACCACTTGAAAAGAGTGATTATGTAGTCATTGTTTTCGATTATATATCTGAAGCGAAAAGAGCTAGTGATGCTCAGAAATCGCTAAAAAATCGATACGGCGCCATTACCAATGGCACTACAAAAAGTCACCGACTGGGCACCGATTAACCACAATGCTGGTCATCAATACTTCAGAAAATCTACCAAAAATAGAACTCCACTCTTAATATGTTTCAAATAAACTGATAAAGGGATTCAAATTCGTGATTTGGAGTCGAACACGGGAATGGATAAAGGTGAGAAACTGTGCTCGGAGAAGCCATATACTGAGGGCAACAACTGAATCTTGGAAATCCTACCGCTTTTGAGGAACACAGTTGCTAAACTTGTCAAGCATGATAAAGAAGAGTATCGAATCAATCTGATGGATAAAATTGAACGCAATTCGATGCTCCTCTTTCAGATCTAGAACATAAATGCTAGGGTAAAGACTGGCGGTTCCGCTTTACTTACTACGACTGGAACTACATCTTCTGCTCTCGAAGCCACCGCGAGCTCGTTCAATTTTACTCTATAATGCTCTAACCTAACAAGCGCTTAGTTATGTTATGCCTGCGTTCAGATAAAAAAATTAACACAATAAACAAAATCGATGTGAAACTCGAGAGTGTCCTGGTAAGGCTACTCTGGGTAAATCCAAAAATTCGCCGGGTGCTGCTCTCAGGCTCTGTTATCACCACTCTCTGATCTTTTTAAACTGTCACTGAGTTGTAGCATGGTTCCTACTGACTGGAAAAGTGAATTAATCACTCCGATATGCAAAGGCGGGAAACGATGCGATGAGTCTAAGAACAGACCAGATACGTTGTTGTCAGTGGTCACTAAACACCTCGAACGATTTGTTGCCGATGAACATATTAAACATATGGGACAAAATAAGCTTCTCTCCATCGCACAGCACGGATCCAGGACAAGACACTCCTGCCTCACCAATCTTCTCACAACTCTTGATAACTGGACTCGAGCCGTGGATAATGGATACCCTATCCATTCTTGTTACTTGGATATGTCTAAAGATTTTGACCGTGTTAACCACAGCTTAATTCTACAAAAATTGGTGCAGCTCGGGGTGTGCGGCAGATTACAGGCCTGGATACAGGATCACGTGACTGGTAGAGTTATCAGGGTAAGAGTTTATGGGGCACTATCCAGCCCAGTAGAAGTTAAAAGTGGCGTACCTCAAGACTCAATCTTGAGGCCAATACTCTTCCTGATGTACGTGAACGATATTCCTGAAATAGCACGCAGCAAAATCATTATATTTGCGGATGACCTCAAATTCTGGGCGTACGCACCATAGAAGATGGCCAAATTCTCCAAAAAGATCTCGAAGCACTTCATACGTGGTCCTTACAAAACTGCCTACCATTTAACATCCATAAATGTAAAATGTTAAACGTCGGTAAATCATTCGACTTCACATAATCTCTGGGATCTCAGCAACGTTCTTGAGTTACGGGAAAGAATGACCTGGGTGTGCGGATTAGCAGTAACTTGAAGTCTTCACGGCAATGTTCTGTGGGATACAAAAATCCTGCCAAACCTTAGCACTTCTCACGAAGATCTTCGGTAGTTTCACAAAGCAGGTACTCTCACTGATAATTAACACCTATAAACGGTCATCAATGAAGTACGCTTTTCAAACGTTTGCCTCATGGCTACAAAATAACAAGGCTTTGCGGCAACGCGTATAACACCGCACTACAAAACTAGTGGCCGGACTATACAACAGGTTATATGAGGAGAAGATTGCATCTCCGAACCTATTTGACTTTTCGTACCACCTTCTCAGGGATTGATTGATCCTGCTGTTCAACATTCTGCATACAATTGATCACTCACTTCAACAACTGTTTCGTCGGCAAAAAGCGCGTGGTAGCAGATCGCAGGGCTACAAGTTAATTATTCCACACTCTAGATCAAATTATCGAAGGTTCTTCTTTGCTATCCGAGTTTGTTTTACATGGAACTATCTACTTCCACGTATCATTTGTGCATCAAGCCTGAACATGTTCAAGACTGAACTTGACAAGTATATGTTGACCAAATCCAACCTCGCACCTGAATAAACAAGTTCAGTTTCCATATTGATAAAACATTCATGTTGTTTTTAGGCATTCCCTATATTTTTAATCTATGGTTATTGTAAAGTATTTGCTTTTTGGACCATTAAAAGTTTGAATTACGCTGAATCCAC
>JACCGJ010001626.1:0-14539 GCA_013407085.1 Atriophallophorus winterbourni
AATACTTGGCTTGCTTGTGTCATGTTTTCACCTACAGATACGGAAATGAGTTCTGTTGAATTATGCCCTGCGCGTCTTCAACGAAACCCCTCCTTCAATAGACTGTCTCAGTCACAACAAAAGCAGATTGGTTACAGCAAATCTGCTGCATCAATTTCCAATCCGTTTAATACAAAAAGCGAAGAAAATATGGCGATTGATGCGCAGGATATTCGGGCACAGCGTTTTATTGGATGAATGGTATGGTATGAAAGCACAAGCCTGATCCAGGCAAAGTGCCGCAGTCAGAAACTGTACATGGGCTAAGATACTGTCAGGTTGCCCAGGCATAGACAGATATGAGAAAGGAAAGAGTAGAGATAGTAGTGAGACTCAAGCGTGTTTCAGCATGCAGCTCACTACCGGTGGCCAATCAAGTTAGCACGGTGTTAGCCGCACAGCACAGAAGTGCTGTATGATTGCACATCCGATGCATCACTGTTTTACGTCTGTGTCTCAATTAATTCGTGATTAGCTGGGATTTACAAAGAGACGGAATCGAGAGAACAATAAGCATAAACACTTGCATGTGGTGTGGTAGCTATTGCTCAAATGAAACATGATTTTAAATTTATAAAATGGAATTTGTGTTCAATTGGTTAGAGCACTTTTGGGCAACGATACAGATGGTCTCCTGCAATACACTTCCACGCATCCAAGACAAGTCATCATGCCCATAGCTTCGTCGATTTTCCATCAGATAGAACAGCTGTGCAGCGATGAAAATGAAGAAAGAACAGGTTCATCGTACAGTTATCTAACGCCACTTAGACCACGATTATCCGAAAGGTTTTGTGTAAAGCCAATTGATAAGGGCAAATTATCCATCGGCGAAAGCTGGAAATTGGCGAGGTACGGCTTGTATACCGTGTGTTAAAGGCATGTCGGAACCGATGAGTAGAACCTTGAACGATGCGGCCATACGTGTGACGAATTAGAAAGGGAATACCGTCTACGGAGTTCGCAGGTGGGAACGAGACTGGATCACGATCTGCAACGATCTCGCCTCCGATCGACGTGCGTGGGCTGGTGCGATCCGAGACATCAATGAAGCCGGCTAATCCACTCGTGGAGCCAGCCGCACAAAAGTAAGTAAGTAAGTAAGGGAATACTATCCGTTTGGCCATTGTGTAGCTTGAGGATAAGACATCTTTATCAAGCGTCACGAATAGCCATGGTGTTTACATAGGACAGACTTCCAGAAAACTTCACGCCACAATCGAGGAGTATCGAGAGCGTGTCAAAATGCTAAATTAAACCCCCTGGCACATAGCGAACATAAGTAGCTCGTATTTACCTTATACTCAATTGATTTTTTTCAAAAACTCACATTAAACCCATTAGTTCTGCACTTTTACAAATGTGAACCAGTGTTAAACGATATTGATTATGCTCACTTGTATCCGATTGATGAGAATATACACCGTGTGAAAACACGCTCGACTCCCACCGCAATTTTATTTTCATTCTCATATCTGTCTAGGTTTGGGCAACTACACAGCATAGTAGCCCAGGTGCAGTTTGACTATGCGGCACTTTGCCTGGATCAGGCATGTGCCTTCAGACATGCATGCGTAAGTGCAGTGCGGCTAACACCGTGCTAAATTGATTGGCCAGAGATAGTGAGCTGCAAGCTGGATAGTGAGCTGCAAGCTGGAACGGACAGGAGTCCCACTACCATTTCCTGTTCTTTCTTCTTCCTCATAGGTGTCTAGGCCTTGTCAACCTGACAGTATCTTATACCACGTGCAGTCTATGACAGTGCGGCACTTTGCCTGGATCAGGCCTGTGCCTTCATACATGCATGCATAAGTGCGGTCACTGAATGTTTCGTACATTGCGCAGATCCGGCTTATGATATCATACAGGATAAAGCTTCTTTGTGATTTTCAGTGTCATGAAACACTGCCACTTTTCCTCACCACCTCAGTCGACAAGATTGCAAAAATACTCCGAGATGGCTCCACAAGACCAGCACTGAACGTCATTATAAGCCACTATGTATACAAATGCAGCAACACTGCGTTCAAATGCATTGCGGAAACCATGGTCCAGACATTAGGGAACGAATGGGCCAGCTTACCAGGAACTTTGAGTTATTCAAACAGATTTCACAAATTAGGCCGTCGGTGGGTTGCCAAGTGGTGTGACGAAGAACGCTTGACATGATGTATAACAGTGAAAACTATGACAAGCCGTCGCGGTCTACTTTCTACTAGTTCACCAAAGTCGGTTGAAGGTATGGTATGGTATGAAAGCACAATCCTGATCCAGACAAAGTGACGCACAGTCAGGGACTGCAAGTGGGTTAAGATACTGTCAGGTTGCCAGGCGTAGACAGATATGAGAGAGAAATAGAGATGGTAGTGACTCCAACGTGTTTCAGCATGCAGATCACTACCGTTGGCCAATCAATTTAGCACGATGTTCGCCGTACAGCACAGAAATGCAGCACGATTGCACATCCGGTTGAAGGCTTATTTCACTCGAGATGTAAGAACTACATCCCAGTTTGTTTGTGCTTACTCTATAACATATCAGGTCCAGCCCTTGCCCACCTTCTAGAATTTTATTTTCGAGCGAAAACAATACGACAGTGGTAATATATAAATGCAACAAGAGATGCCGCAAATCCAGAAATTTATATCAATAGCACGGAACGGGGGAGGAATACAAACGCAAAGAAACCGTATACATCTGCTTCCATAAACACACACACACACACGCGGTAAGTACCGCTACAAATAAACGGAACCAAAGCGAAATTGAAACGTTTCAAATGAAAGGAGTAACAGAAAGTAAATAACCAATTACTGAAGAGACTCTATTGATGACATTCACAGCATGCAATGAATCGAAAATGAGAACGTGTGTACATGGATTAGGGTTTGTTCCATCAAGTCAAATGGGTTTTTGAATTCGGTCAGAAACTCAGGTCTCGTTCAGACCAGCGAAGCGATTCGACTGAGGCAGCGCAAAGTCAACCTTTTCTCGCACAGAATCCCTGGAAAAAGCAAAATATAAAGCAATCGAATCCGCTCAGATGGTGAGCATGTTTAGTTAGAGCGCTCCGTAATACCATCAACAAAATGAAACAGTAAAATAGGGTTAAAATGACGTAGGAAAACTATATTATATACCAATGTATTGTGGTGCTCCCATCCCCATCCATTATACACGTTTCAGACAAAATTTATTCAAGTGCTAAAACAAGAGTGGTGGCTCTGAAACAATCGCCAATCATATCAACCCAAGCCTGATGTGGAGTAGGCGTGCAAAGAGAACTCAACAAACTATTAAGCACACACAAGGCGCCTACGTCTTTGACAGACAGCAATCACTAAAGCAAAATGTTAAGAAGAAGATTAGAAAGAGGTGTTTCCATGTGACCCGCCTCGTCGGGATTTTCTCACCGCACACAAGCAGCAGCATCGTGTTACAAACATAGATGTCTGCAAGCGGGTGTTATGACCAAGTGGCCACTGACTGAGAGAAATGTTGATGCTTGCACGTTTGCAATAATTGGGTTTCTTTAAGAATGTCTCCTCACTGCTTACCATACCGGCACTTTGCCTGGATCAGGCTTGTGCTTCCACACCATACCGCGACCTATTCGCAGAGCCTGACAGAAGCTGGGAGAAACAATCGGGTGGTCGGTCCATGAGGTGGCGCGATGGAGAAACTCACCGTAGCGCTAGGCTCAGTTGGGCGTATTCGTTTGCCTGGGTGGTGTCCAAAAGATCCACCTAATAGTTCAGCAGCAATCATCATGAAGCACAAGTCGGGAGCCAGACAAAGTGCCAAGCAATATGAAGCAGGAAAAGCAGATAAGCAAGCGCGTGGAAAAGGGAAAGCAGGCAAGCGGAATACGCAAAAGCAAATGCACAAAAAGCAGCTTGTTTTTGTAGTTTCACTGCATGCGATTTTTCGGGTTTTTTTGTTTTGTTTTTGTTTTTTGTTTTTTATGTAAAATAATACCGAATAAAAAATTATGACACACATAATAAAATACACTGGCGCCACTGACTTCGGTTTGTAGCCAGATCGCGTAAGGTTTCCAGCCAACTATTAGGTGGAGCTTTTGGACCCCACCCAGGCAAACGAATACGCCCAACTGAGCCTAGCGCTACGGTGAGTTTCTTCATCCCAACGCGCCACGTCATGGACTGGCCACCCGATCTTTTCGTCCAGCTTCTGTCAGGCTCTGCGAATAAGGCGCGGTACGGTAAACGGTGAGTAGGCATTCTTAATACATGTCCCAACCATCGCAAGCGAGCAAGCATCAGCATTTCTCTCAGTCCGCGGCCACCTGGTCCTAACACCCGCTTACAGACATCTATATTTGTAACACGATGCTGCCACCGAATGCGAGCAATTCTACGCAAGCAACGGGTATCAAAAACAGAAAGCCGACGGACATCTTCCGCTCGGATAGACCAGGTTTCGCAGCCATAAAGGAGTGTAGCACGCACCACTGCGTTGTACACTCGGCCTTTAGTATGGAGTGAAACATCGCGTCGACGCCACAGGTGGCGAAGGTTGGCAAACGCTGCACCCGCTTTGCGAACACGATGTGAGATCTCGTCCTCGACACAACCGCCAGCGGAGATACAACTGCCAAGGTAAACAAAGCTGTCGACCAATTCAAGATTGACATCGCACACAGTAAGGTTTGGAAGAGAGCCGCTCCAATCCTGTGTAAGTGTTTTACACTTGTTAGGCGCAAAGCACATGCCATACCTTGAAGCTTCAAGTGCCAGGCGGTCCAGGGCTTGTTGCATTATATGAGGGTCGTCTCCCAGAAGTGCGATGTCAGCGGCATACTCTAGATCGGTCGCTCGCTCACCCGGCAGAAGTTCAACACCTGTGCCCACCAGTCCAGCTAAAGCTTTTCTCAGGACATCGTCGATCGCGAAGTTAAAAAGAAACGGCGAGATAGGGCAGCCCTGCCGCACCCCGCTGGAGATATTGAACGAGGACGACAATTGTCCGTACGCTCGAACCCTGCCCGAAGTTTGGCAATATAATGCTTTCAAGATCCAAACATACTTCTCGGGCACTCCATGTCTCAGTAGACATACGCATACGGATTTAGGTATGAAAGCACAAAGCTTATCCAGGCAAAAGTGCAGCACAGTCAGAGACTGCACATGGGCTGATATACTGTCAGGTTGCCCAGGGCCTAGACAGATATGAGGGGGTAAATAGAAATGAAATGGTAGTGAACTCCAGCGTGTACTCTCGCATGGGCAAGCTCACTACCGTTGGACAAGTCAAATTTAGCACGATGTTAGACCGCACAGCACAGAAATGCTGCACGATTGCACATCCGGCAGTAGACTTCCAAAGTCTTTCATTCACGATCGATGAATGAATGCCGCTTTCCTACCACCTAAGTTGGCTGGAAACCTTACGAGATATGGCTGCAAACAGAAGTCAATGGCGCCGCAAGGATCGAAGTTGTGTCCCTTGTTTTTTAACTAATAAAAACAAAAAACAAATCACAAAATCGCATGCTGTGGAAACGACAAAAACTGCTTTTTGCGCATTTGTTTTCGCATATTCCGCTTGCTTGCTTTCCCGTTTTCACGCGCATGCTTATCTGCTTATCCTGCGTCATGTTGCCTGGCACGTTCTCTGGCTCTAGACTTGTGCATGATGATGATGATGAACTGCCATGCAATGATGGCACGATAAAATCCAAAAATGATGGGGAAAGGTTGGATCTAAAAAGATACGGAACCTGTAGATAAACATATTGGGGTGAGGTGCCTACACCTCGAATCATACACACATTCAATCAAGGGTGGTGAACGAGTAGAGCGACAGCTTCCTTGCGGCTTTCACTGTCACGCAAGCATGGCCTTGCTCCCACTTCACACTTGACAACATGCAAGATCAATCAAAACTTTCTTACAGAATATTTAGGATCAGAACACAAAAGTATTTCATATAACGGACAACTCGCCAACCCAAGGCTTGTGACTTCATACATTCCATGCGCCCATGTCAATCAGGCTATGCTATCAGCGTACATTGATCAATCTGCTCTTCTTCATGACCTGATGCTAAAAGTAACCCATCCCTAACCAGTATTTGAGGTATAACAACTATCAAACACGCGTGTATGTATAAAATCACAAGCCTAGAGTCATGCAAAGCGCCGCACTACCATGTATGTATGAAAGCACAAGCCTGGTCCAGGCAAAGTGCCGCACAGTCAGAGACTGTACGTGGGCTGAGATACTGTCAGGTTGCCCAGGCCAAGACAGATATGACAAAAGAAAATAGAAATGGTAGTGAGACTCCAGCGTGTTTCAGCATGCAGCTCACTACCGGTGGCTAATCAATTTAGCACCATGTTAGCCGCACAGCACAGAAATACTGCACGATTGCACATCCGTGCACTCCGCGCTACCATAGTCTGCACATGGGCGGAGACACTGTCCCGGCTGTGCAATCGTGCAGCATTTCAGTACTGCGCAGGTAACAACGTGATGTTGATTTGCCACCAGGACTGAGTTGATGCGGAAACAAACTGAAGTCTTTTTAACATTAGGTTTCTTACATCTGTCCAGGACTGGACAACCTGATAGTTTCTTTAGTTCACGCGCAATCTATTACCTTGGATGCAAGCTCGTGAATTCATGCTTACGTACTGTCCGGCTGTGCAACTGTACGCGATGGCTCTACGCCGAGAATAATTGACTAATGAAACACTAGATTTACACAAGTGATCAACACAAGTTTACAGTTGAACTGTTAATTATTTTCTAGCCAAAACTAACGGTGTCTTCGGCAAAGTAGCACTGAATCTGTTCGGCCTCAAAAATTGGACTCGGCCAGTCTGAACAAAGCTCGTAAAAGAGCAACATCGTAGGATTCTAGGCTGCATGCACATATGAAATCACTAGTATGATTAAGGCTAAGTGTCGCACAGTCAAATAGTGCACGCGGGTTAAGAAACTGTCAATTTGCCCAGGCTTAGACAGATAGAAATCCAGATTCCAGGCTGGCGTTTATCGTCCCGGACTTAGTTCCAATGAAGTGAATATGAACTACATTGTCATCGTTTGCAAAAACATCATACAGCAAAAAGAAACTCACTTAAAAACTTTAACATTCGATCCTCTTTCCCACGAGGAAGCACTAGGTCTTAACGGAGATGGGGCAGGTTGCTTGGAATCGAAACGACTAGGAAAACTGGTATTCACGTTCGGGTTAGAACTTATTGTATTGCCACGTGACCAGCCATCGTCACCAGCAGAACCACGAGAGAAGGAAGGTCCATTTGATGCTCTGGAAAAATCGGCGTGACGTTCCTCTGTCATTCGTGGTCCACGGAATAGTTGACTTGGAGCTGGGGAGCCCGTGAGGTTTTGTTTGAAACTCGATGTGGCAAACACTTGTGATGGAGTCGTGGATTGTTCTGGTAAACGAACTTTCCTGGATGCCCCGGCCTCTTTCCAGCCATCCTCTTCATTAATTGAGGTCTCAAGTTTATTATCTGGTAATTTTGAAGCTGAACGGTCAGACGTTACGGAAGTGGGTTGCCCGGGCACCTCCGGTGCTACGGCAGCATCCAGTGTGGGAAAATCAGCAACACTGCTAACATCAGGCTTAGCAGCCTTTGGTTTCATTGGTCCGGTTCGTAAATGAATCGGGACGTATGTACGAGGTGCTTGGGGTTCGGCCGGTGTTGGTTCTTCGGGGACCGGAGCTATAACTATTAACATTAAGAATAAACAAAATTTTGGAGTAAAAATTGAAATGAAACTCTAATGCTGCAACAGCAAAAAAATAAATAAATAAATTCACGATGACGATCAACTGCTGTTGCAGGAATGACATCATCATCATCATCATTCACAGCATTACACCGTAACATAGTAAAAAAATTCTAAAAGATATGGCGAAGGGTTGGATTTCAAAAGTTACTGAACCTGTAACAAAAACACTTGGATGGGGTGCCTACACCTCGAATTAAGCATGTATTCAAGCAAGTGTTGTAAACGAATGACACCAGCATGGCAGCATGGCTTTCACTGTCACGAAGCATAGTAAGCTTTCCTCGCCACTTCACATGACAACAGACAAGATTAATCGAACACTTCAATATGCCTACAACAAGACCACCACAGGAAATGATTTTGAGCGATATCACTAAGAATACATGTGGGCTAAGATACTGTCGGGTTGCCCAAACCTAGACAGACATGAGAGAGAAAATAGAATAGAAATGGTAGAGACTCCAGCGTGCAGCTCACTACCGGTGGCCAATCAATTTAGCACGTTGTTCGCCGCACAGCACAGAAGTGCTGCGCAACTGCACGTCCGTGCACTAACAGTAAGAAACCACTGCAAATTCTGATCTCTTCGACCCTAACCTGGGAAACGGGTCGCAACAACTGCAGCTAGGGTGAAAGTCAAAGATTTCATCTGCTTAAGCCACGTCTTGAGTATATTTACACAACCGGACAGTATATGAATGAAATCACAAGCCTAATCCAGGGAAAGTGGCGCAGAGTCATAGAACGCACATGGGCTCAGATACTGTCCGGTTACCCAGACCAAGACAGATGACAGCGAAACACAGCGGAGATTATCTATTAAAACTAAGGCCAGTAAACAATACATTTCAACACAATTTCAATAGTCCGCGCGTGGCTGGGCAGTGTAACAAGGGTTGTTCAGACAGTTGAGTATTCACGAATCAAAACTTTCATCAAGATAGTGAAATATAAATCGGAAGAGAGAAGAAAGATTGGTTGAGATGCCAACTTCAGGTTGACAGAAGGCTGAATGTCGAACACCGTGTATTCATCATCATCAACCATCATCAAAGACAGCATTACACCGGTAGCGCGTACCGAATGCTTAACTGCCACACAACCATGAAATAGTAAAAGCCTAAAAGCTGGGGAAGGGTGGGACTTAAATAGCTACGGATTTGATAGAAGAGTAAGCACAAGCAAACTGGGTAGAGGTGCCTACACCTCGAATGGAACCTGCATTCAAACAAGTTTCGTGAACGAGTAGAGCGACATCAGCATGGCAGCTTCCTTGCGGCTTTCACTGTCATGCATCATCAAAAGCTTTTCTCGTCACTCCGCTTGACAACATATAAGGTTAAGCAAACACTCCAAGAAGATGCTTAGTGCACGACCGCCATTAAACACGGTTTCTGGACATATCCTGAAGCGTGACTGGGTATTAGTGACACTGCAAAGTAAGCTCTCGGTCATTCACATTTGCACACTTCGCTTCCGCGCTTTCTTGTCTGATTCATGGTGTTTGAAGCCGGCTTCAAACCTATGCTTCATGATGACGATCAATTAAGGATCCAAAGAAGGATTTTATTGCAGTAAACGGTTATGATCGAAGTGTGTGAGACGATAAAGAGATTCACAGCGGAATCTTGGCTAGTAAAGTATAAAAAAGTGTGGCATCAAAAGACTAGGATGGAAACATTTCAATCGACCGAAGAGCAAAATGATCAAGTCTGCCAGGAGCAAAACATTTAAACAATATTGAAAGTGGGCTAAACCATAGCACCAAATTAAATATCGCGCAGAGGATTCATTCGGATGCAAAAAGCCAGATAAACGAGGAAGTTTTACCTGACATATGTCGCAGAAAATGCAGTGACAGAATGCTTTGAAATTAGTAGTAGTAGTATTAGCAGCGGCACAAACATAAATTTACCAAAATTATACTAAAAATGTCAGGCGCTATACTCACTTGGAGTATAGACGATTAAATTAAGTCATATTACAGTTCCAATTTTGTGATTTCATGCACATATATGGCAGTTGGGCATTTCATGTTTGCTACTGCTGTAATACTATCAATCACGATTATGATAATAACAATTATATCAAATCCTTGATATGATGTTGTTGGTCTCTGTCGGTCTATGATAGTTTTCAATCACGGGGACGCTTATTTCATACTCTGCACTTGAATCCAGAACCTGAGTGAAGTGTTACACAGCTAATTCCTGCTAACGCATCTAAAAAACTTTGGTGAATAATTTGCCGAAGAAATTCACAGGTCTGAAGTTATGGCAAGTGCCTAAGTCATAGACTATATGTGGGCTGAGATATTGTCACGTTTCCAAGGCCTAGACATATAAAAGAAACGGAAAATGGCATTTGGACTCCAGTATGTTTCTGCGTGAAGCGAATTAATAAGCATGACGTTAGCTGTACAATGTGGAAATACTGCAAGTTTGTACAACGTTCAGAGATATTCCTAGATAGTTATTGCAGTCACGTTCATTACCCCGAATCTTGATTAGCATGAAGATTTTGGTATCCCGAATACCTTGTGTCGCAGCTATTGCTGTAATTGTAATGTGAGCCATGACTGACCTCATCATCATCATCCTTAACAACATTACACTGGCAAAAAACCAAGTGCTTAACTGCCATACAACAATGACGTAGTAAAATATTCTAAAAGATATGGCGAAGGGCAACCTGACAGTATCTTCGCCCATGTGCAGTCTCTGACTGTGCGGCACTTTGCTGGATCAGGCTTGTGCTGTCATACACAATGAACCTATACTAGATTAGGCACAGATGCACTGGAATGAGGTGCCTACACCTCGAATTAAACATGCATTCAAGCAAGTGTTGTGAATGAGTAGAGTGGCACCAGAATGACAGCTTCCTTGAGGCTTTCATTGTCACGTACCACTCTTACAGTAACGCCATTCCGAGTTAGGAGTGGCAAACCAAACAGCGTTAGTAAAACGATTATTTCCCATTGGCAATACGTGAACTAACCAGGACCAGACGGTATTCATCCGATGGTTTTACGAGCACTATCAGAAGTGTTGTGCGTTCCGCTGGTCAGTTTGTTTACAAAATCTGTAACATTAGGGGTCTTGCCACAAGAATGGAAACAGGGTATTATTAAACCTATGTTTAGAGAAGCTGATCAAAAGGAAAATAGAGCACTTTCTTTTGGAGTGTGGGCGTTGGTGTCCACAACAACATGGATTCACCAAAAATCGCTCATGCGTAAGTAATCTGCTCCTGGCGCGAGAAAGTTGGTGTGATTTGACTGATTCTGGTCAAGCGGTCGCTGTCATTTTTATCGACTTCAGTAAGGCGTTCGACCGCGTACCCCACCGCCGATTGCTCGCCAAGCTGGAGTGTTTGGGTATTCAAGGTTGTCTACTCAAGTGGATCGAGGCATTCATCTCAGGGCGGTCAAACCGTGTAAAGGTGAATGGATTTTTGTCTTCTGAGATGATAGCAGGCTCCGGAGTGCGGCAGGGATCTGTCCTTGGACCATTGTTATTCAAAATTTTTGTGAATGATATTCCGGACGCGGTAGAGATCGATTGTCTTTTATTCGCGGATGATCTGAAACTGTGGACTTCTGTCAGTTCCCGCGATGGCCACAAGCAACTGCAACAAGCAGTCGCTTAATCGATTGTACACATCGCTGGTCACTGCCTATCGACGAGGACAAGACAGTAGTCATGCGCATAAACTCCGATGACACTGGTGGTGAATACCTTCTTGGCGGTAAGCCTATTAGAGCGGTGACGGTCGAAAAAGACTTAGGGATTCTGGTTATGGATTCCTTGAAGTCGAAGGCTGACACTTGTCGGAGAATAGGCAGCGCTACCAGGATGCTCTGGGCGATTAGACGTTCATTTGCGTCCATTACCCCGCAAATGTTCCAGACACTTTTTTCTGCGTACATTCGTCCTCTGTTGGAATATGGGCTACATGTTGCATTCCCTCAGTCTAAAGGCGAATGCGACTCCTTGGAGAGGGTACAAAGGAGGAACACTAAGATGGTTTGTGGAATGCGCCAACTCGCGTACGAGGATAGGAGGAGCTTACTGAAACTCTACCCCCTAGAACTTCGAAGGGAAAGATATGACCTGCTCCTGACACGCCGTATTCTTCTCGGTCAATATGGAGACGAGTTCCTCCAGTACTTCCGATTAGTAGGCGAGTCGAGGACTCGAGGACATGACTTTAAGTTGCAAAAGCCTAGAAGGCTGAAGCTGAGTAATGCGAGCACGCTATCCACGCGGGTGGTAAACACTTGGAACTCACTAACGAAAGGGCTCCTGTCTCTACTATCTGAATAGCTATTCACAAGCGTGTTGGATCAGCATTTGTTGAGACGGATGAACTTGATCCTCGGAGTGATATAGTGGTGTTCCTCTACTCTCAGGGTTTACCTTGTCAGCAGAAGTCACCCATGTCTATTACTGTGATGACACTTAAACGGGATTTTATCCCTTCTGATTTCGATTCAGAAGAAGAAACCACCGAAGTCTGTGTATGTTAACTTGTTTTTTGATGTCTACGTCGCTATCAAGGATTCTATTACGGATATTTGCGTTACGTCTCCGATGGCGTCAAGTAACTCGGTAAATAAATTCTCGTGACTGACAAGCAACGGGCACATCTACTTTCTTATCAAGTGCAGCTTAATTTAATCTCTAATAGGATGACTAATACAACTAGCAACGTATGCACTGGTTACAGTTTAGTTGGGACTTGGAACATAATTATTGAAGATAAGATCAAACGATTTACATTTACATTAAAACAGCTTTGCAGATTTTTTAATGAGGGCAGGGTGTCGACGATTATCGCCAAACCAGAAGTAATCCTCTTCATCTACTCTGCCAAGTTAGGGGCTGACCGCTAGTCACTTATTTTCAGTCTGTAGCAGCTGAAGTATCTTAATTAGCGGAGACTTCGGTTAATAGCTGTTTGAAGGCTAATGTTGTTGCTTAGAAAAACAAGGGGCCTAAGCTCAGACGTGATGTTGCCACCGAACGTGAATAATTCTTCAGAAACAAAGTTGACGGAAAACATCCAGCCTCCTGATGTTCTCTGCGCGAACTGTCGTTGTGGGTTAGTTAGTGATAATGATACAATACAAGATGTAATTGAGCGCCGAGGTCAGATAACATGTATTAATATGTTAATCTTCATCCAAAATAAATAAAAACCCGAATTTTTCAAATAACAAACGTACAATTTAACAAATATTACTAACCTGCTGGCTCAACCGGCTTTGGTGCCCAAGCTTTTTTCGGCTCGTCTGAATTTGCTTCCTCTTCCGTTTTGTCATTCATGTTGGCTTTAGATGGATCATCAGATGCATCCACCGATAGTTTATTAATCCTGATTGATTCAAGGTCTATTTCTCGGTCGCCTTCATCGATTATTTCCCACTCGTCGTCCTACAAATATGCTGTAATCAAATGCTACCTACCTTTAATAATGACGATACTTTCAGTTGATCTGAAACTGGTCCTGTATCATTTAAACTTGAAGTCGTAGTATCGTTCATCAATTTGCGCATTAGACTTTCGGGGTTTTGTTTTTTAATTTTCTTTTTCCCCCTTTTCGCGAAAAAATCATCAAGCGGCATGACGAACAAAAAAACAAATCAAGCGCGGCCAGAATGTGATTAGCACGTCATGAAGGACGAATATCACAAGTTCAGTTCAGTTCAGTTCAGTTCAGTTAGCACAGGACTGTAAATGGCTGATAAGCAAATCGGGCGTCCAGAATTTCGGTCGGTGGAAAGCTTCAAAGGAGCGCCCACCACTGCCAAAGTTGGTTCATTCTTTGAACTGGTATTCTCGTCGTATCTATGGTACGTCAGGTGTTTTCCAGGCCGTCCTTCGGTCCCAGAATATGTAGCTGCGTCTGAGAAAAACGGTGAGGGTTTCTCTTTACCAAGCCGATGAGAGGTTAGCTATGGAAAATTGGTGCGTACATTTAAAATATGACATTTAAAACGAGGCATTATATAACATGATTTTTTGAATCGTAGTAAAGACCATATAAATTATAAATAACAAAAATGGACTATTCGGTCGACGACAACCTGTATATTCGGCGAAAAATGTCTGGGAACGCTCCCTTCACAAGGTCTCTAACCATTTGAATGCACCTATTGATGTGCAAGCGATAGTGTCCTCGTGCAGCTTGTTCCCGTAGCTTACCACTCTTTCCACTGAAAAAATGTGCCCTCGTCGCCTATCCATTCAGTATTTGAAGTTTTCTATTAGGTCATAGCCCGTAGACCCCCGACGCCGAAGGGAGAAAAGACCTAAAGAGTTAGAGACGTCTCTTCGTAGGGTTCAGTTGGCACAGGACTGTAAATATCTGATAAGCCCATGGAGTGTCCAGAATTTCTTCTGTCGGTGTTAAGCTTTTAAAGGAGCGCCCACCACTGTCCAAAGTTTGAAATTAACTTAAAATTAATCTTCAGAACTCAGAACTCAGAAAATTTTATGGTACACAAGCAGTAAGCTTAACAATAAACCATAGGATGACAGTTATATCATTATCAGTATCAGTATCACAGGGCAATAGTCGACCAAGTCTAAACGAGTGCCCAGATACTTTCGGAAGTGTGCTTGAAAACACCCGTCACTAGCAGGGTTGATTTGTGAGTTACACAGGCGTGTGTAACTGTGAATGGAAGATTGGAGATGTCTCAT
>JACCGJ010001627.1:0-12346 GCA_013407085.1 Atriophallophorus winterbourni
TCGAACTTGGAACCAGAGTACAGGCTGTAAAACAAAGAAAGAGTTTAGTGGGGTACAATAACGTATACAAACAAACATACTACATTCTTCCCGGCGCGAAAGAGTAAAGGAATTAAGGGGGTTCGGATTTAGGTGGTGATGGCGAAAAACGGTGATTATATATATCTGAATGGATTAGGCCTCGCGATTCCGAAGTTGGTACGGACGCACACGTTGTTGCTCTATCAATATTTGATTCACATCCGGATGGGATTGTGTCGGATTCGATTCAGTTAGCTCTGCTTGACAAGGCTCCATATCAGGCACTACATAGCCGGCGTCTGCATTATTGGAATCGGTCACGTCATTTTCTATCTGCTCAAACAATGTAGGATCAAGTTCAGGTGGGAGAGTTGAGCGATTACCGAGAGGTGCCAAATGTCTCAATGAAACCGTATCCTCTCTTCCATCAGGTAGCCGAACGATGGCATATTGTTGATTACACTCAAGTAGGTCCACTTTCTCCGCGACGGGATCGTATTTAGATGTGCGGTTATATTTTCTCAGTAGCACGGGGCCGGGAGAACTTAGCCAAGTGGGAAGAGATACGCCAGTTGTAGACTTTCGGCAGTACGAGAATATACGTTCGTGAGGAGTGGCGTTAGTAGCTGTGCATAATAAGGATCGAATCGAGTGTAATGCTTGCAGGAGAACATCTTCCCAGTGACTGATTGGCAGATTCTTTGATTTTAGCGCAAGCTGAATCGTCCTCCAAAGTGTTCCATTCAGTCGTTCAACCTGTCCATTGCCTTGTGGATTGTAGCTGGTTGTGCGACTCGTTGCTATTCCCTTATCGTGTAGGAAGTTTCGAAGTTCCTGGGACATGAAAGCCGCTCCTCTGTCAGAATGTATGTATGCTGGCATGCCGAAAATCGCAAAAAGTTGGGTCAGACAATCGCTCACAACAGATGCAGTCATTTCGGAACATGAGAATGCGAAAGGAAAACGTGAGTACTCGTCAATACACGTCAGAAGATATCTGTTATTAGATTTAGATGGCAGCGGACCTTTGAAGTCAATGCTCAAGCGCTCGAAAGGTTGAGTAGCTTTAACGAGGTTGACGGGAGGAGGATTATAAAACTTCGGTTTGACTTCTGAACAACTTCGACATTGGTTGACCATTTGTTTCACGTCGGAGACAGAGTAAGGTAAATTTCTTGCCCGAATAAAATGTAACATGCGAGTAATTCCAGGATGGCACAGTGTTTCGTGAAGTTCACGCAATTTATTAATATCACATGACATGGCCGAGCAATGTCTGGAAAGAGCGTCAGCAGCAAGATTTTCATTTCCAGGACGGTAAACCACGTCATAATGGAAATCGGTTAATTCCAGACGCCAACGAAGAATTTTGTCATTCTTTATCTTGCTTTTGTGTTGAATGTCATACATGAACGCGACTGAGCGTTGATCGGTCACCAATTTGAAGTGACTGCCAATCAGATGATGCCGCCATTTCTTGACAGCTTCCACGATAGCATAGGCTTCTTTTTCCACAGCTGGATACTTGCGCTCGGCTGGAGAAAGGGTTCGGGAGAAAAAAGCAACGGGTTTCCCTTGTTGGCTCAAAATGGCCGCAATGGCTACCTCTGAAGCGTCCGTCCCGACAACCAGTGGTACGTTTGGCTCAATAACAGTCAGAGCGGCATTCTCTAATTCCAGCTTTAATGATTCGAATATGTTTAGAATATTCCTTGGAAGTGGAAAAGTTTTGTTATGGATCAGATCATGGACTTTTTCCGAGAATTTTGGTAACCATTGGGAATAATAGGCAAATAAGCCGACGATCCGCTGTTGTGACTTTAAACTATTGGGTGGTTCTAGTTCTCGAAGACATCGAAAACGTTCGGCATCTGGTCGAATAGATCCATTAGAAATTTCATAACCGGTGAGGTTTATTTTGGATGCTGCGAGAGTAGATTTGTCTGGGTTGAGAGTGATTCCGTAGGACTCGACAGCCACCATGAATTTAGATAAATTTTTGTCATGATCGGATGATGTTTTGCCACAGATAGTGACATTGTCTAAATAAGCAAAGGTGTCCCTCAGATTCGCTTCCTTTATCAGTGTATCCATGATTCGTTGAAAAACGGCGACACCGTTGGTGACCCCAAAAGGGATTCGACAAAACTGGTACAGATTTCCACAGGCCTCAAAAGCAGTATATGTTTTATCGGACGCATGAATCGGGATCTGATGATATGCACTTTTAAGATCCACGGTGCTGAACACACGGTAAGACGCGCCTTTTTGTATCAGGTCATCTATACGTGGAAGCGGATAAGCATCGAGTAAAGTGAAGCGATTTATTGTTTGTTAGTCAATTGTTAAACGCTTTTTGTGATTATCGTTGGAAGTAATTAGCACTTGGGATCGCCACGGTGATCGAGAATGTTCTATGATATTTTCTTTCAAAAGTGAACAAATTTCATTTTGAATAAAAGTCTGATCTTGTGGCGAGTGGCGCCTTGACTTGATGGCGATTGGCTTGCAATCACGATTCAAGTGTTCGAAGAGAGAAGGTGGTTCAATCTTCATGGCAGCAAGACCGCAAACGGAAAGTGTAGGTTTTTCTCCGTGAAATGGAAATTCGACACTTTTATGTTGCCGTAAAAAGTCATGACCGAGTAGGATGTCAGCACATAGGTCATCCAGGATAGACAACCTAACATTATGGTAACTATCAGATTGGTAATGCAGTAACAGAAAACAGTGTCCTCTAGTTTGACTGGAGAAACTGGTCGAGGCCAAAGTTATATCATGGCGCGATGCAAAAATTGATATTTTCAACTTCTGAGATGCCGAGTGTGAAATAAAACTTTCCGAACTGCCAGTGTCAATTAAAACTTGGAAAGGAACTCCATTAATGACAACCGGTACAATCGCAGGGGATAAGCAAAAGGGAGCAGCTGCACCCACTAAGGAAAGGATTGCACTCGCAGTCGATCGCGCGGACTTCTGTGAGTACTTGGATCGATAAACTTTTTGAAAATGGCCCGTTTTTCCACATTTGCGACAGACTGATTCTCTAGCGGGACATTTATTTCGGGGGTGGCGTCCGTATCCACAGAAGTAGCATGTATCACTGCTGACACTAGATAGAACATTATGATCAGTTGAAGGTGGATTGGTCAAGGATATAGTCGGATCCTTTTTAGCATCCACAAATGCACAAAAATTCGGATCAGTAACGGCGTACGATAAAGAATGAGTCTGTGCAGCTTCGAGAATTTTGGCCTGTTCAATAGCCGAACGCAGATCCATTGATCTCATTTCTAACAAACGGAGGCGTACAGTGTTCGAGTGAATACCAGAAATGAAAGAAACTTGGACAGCCTGATCGCGATGCTGTTCTGCCGTGACTTCTTGAAAGTTACAATCCTTGGCCAGTGAATTGCGCTTTATAACGAATTGGTCGATATTTTGACTGGATTCTTGTTTACACGTAAACAAACTGTGTCGGGTAAAGACTTCATTCGTTGGTTTAATATGTTTTCTGCAAAACTGAAATGGCAGATTCATAAGTGACACAGTCTGATATTAGACTATACACGTTCGGTGAAACATAGTTGATGAGAGTGTTTAGTTTGTCGGGTTTCAGTTCAGCAATTGAGGTCAGGAACTTAGAGAATGTGCAATACCAGTGAGTCCAATGACGTGAGCTATCTGGTGTGCTCGGGTCAGTGTCGAATCGATTCGGTCTCAGGAAGCGATCCATTGATATTGAAAACAAGTTCGATAAATTGTAATACGCTCAAGCGATCAGGAGAACAGTGAGAAGACAAAGGCCTTGAATGTAGGCTTTATCGAACTTGTAACCAGAGTACAGGCTGTAAAACAAAGAAAGAGTTTATTGGGGAACAATAACGTATACAAACAAACATACTACAATGGTGATTAACGTTGAGATGGTTGACCTCTGAAAGGAAGTTGGAAGAATTCGACAAGTAGATGTGAAACTCGGGGCCAATGTGGTTGGCATTCCGTCGAGCGTCTTCGGGGCGTTGTAAATAACATAATAGGCGATAGAAACTTATTTGACCCGATGTGTTTATCACCTCCATTCCGTCACCCCCAAAATCTTCGTAAGGATGCAACTTGAAGGAAATTCGTGTCACGTCATATTAAAGAGAACATGGGATCCGGTACTAGTAGCACTTGCTCACGATAATAAAAACGTATCTGATTATTCTCCTCCTAAAATAAACTAAAAGAAATCTTGTGCAAGGAGAATTGATCTCTCCAAACGCCACATGCCTTATTAATGAGACCGCTCTTCACGCACCTGCTTAATCACATCATACACGATAAATGGTATCACCATTAACAAAGATGGTCGCTGTTGCTATACGAAAAAATATTATCTGCCTCTAACTTTTCTTCGATAGTCTCTAAGGTCATGAAGCACACTGTAATCGCTCGTCTAGAATGTTTAAATATTTTTACTTAAGTGTAGTACTGTTTCCCGGAAACTGTTACTGTCTGTCGAACTTTCTTACGAATTTTGTGAATTGTACTAAGGCACTAGATAAAGATGATGCCGTAGGTGCGTGATACATTGATATTTCCAAAGCCTTCGATAGAGTCCCGCATGATCTTATCAAAAAGCTTGACCCATGTGAAATATCACGAATGTTGCTTAATTTGATAATAGGTAATCGTGCTGATAAGCATGTTGAAGTTCATATGGGCAGCCCGCTTTACAAAGAATAGGAATCACCAGTTGATTTCCTCGAGAATACATGTTTGAACTTCTGCTCTATTTCAATATATTTGAATGATAAAGTAAAGGATATCAATAATAAATCGATACTCTACTGATTATACAGAAATGTGAAAGCATCATCGGCTACTTGACGATTGTGTCGCATTATAACAGGATTTGCGCATTTCAATCACTATCCAATCGGCATTCAAAGATCGGTATCGATTTTGGGTGTCGTGCCCGAAATATTGCCATGGATAAGGAATAATTAGGCATCCTATAATGGAATACAAGTCTGAGCATCATGCCTGCGGAAAGGTATTTAACTCTGCTAAGGATTATCGTCGAACGAACAACATGGTTGCATATTAAAATAATTCGCCATTAACGAGCGAATGTCCCATCTCAGACTATGATATGCTGCACGGCTACGCATATGCAGTGACTTCTCGTATTTTATACACAGAAGGTCACCCTCGTATTCATTTACTCCATTTTGAGGATCTTCTTTGAACGCCCAAACATTCGAAAGCATTGGCCATTCCACAATATGGATTGGGTGGCGACGTGAATTTTTCTTGTTATTAATCTGTTTTAATTGAAACGCGTCCCCGGAAGAAATCATACAGTTTGAATCTGTCGTGGTTTTCAATTCGAAGCTCGATTACTAAATGTCAAATTATGCACTATGTAACTGTCCTTATTGACTCGAACATTTATATGCTTTTACTCCATGTACCTCGTCATCCTGCGGTTTTTCGAAGTCATGTTGTTTTCAAACAAAAGCGTCGGAGATCTGGTGCATATTTGCAGCGCATGTGGACACTCCCAAATATTTGCTTTTCCTCTTCTTCTTTAGCGGTCATCACCGCGTAAGTCGAACATATTACTCAAATTAATGTAAAAATGTTAAGGCCAGCTGTCAGTGACCCTTGCTCTCATTCTACATGTAACTTCCTATAATACGATGCCCTCATCTTGCAGCCAGTTTAGAAGTGGTTTTTATTATTTAGTCCTGAAAAATGCAAGGAAATCATTCGCTAATTTAATAGAGATCGATATACAGTTTAAAATAGGCCTTTCGGATTCACTTTAAATGTAAAATAAAGTACCAAATGTATGACGCCGATGAATTTGCCAGCTTTCTCTTGGTAGGTATTTGGATGTACATTCAAAGACAGATGACAGAAGTCATGTTCCGTCATAGTACCAGTGCCTTTCTCCGGTTCCGTTTTCACGGAGATAAGCAAATATGCTTTGCATGCATCATCATCATCACAGACAGCATTACACCGGTAGCGCGTACCAAATGCTTAACTGCCACACAATCACGAAAAAGTAAAAGCCTAAAAGATGGGGAAGGGTGGGACTTAAATAGCTACAGAATCTATAGAAGAGTAAGCACAAACAAACTGGATAGAGGTGCCTACACCTCGAATGGAACATGCATTCAAACAAGTTTCGTGAACAAGTAAAGCGACATCAGCGCGGCAGCTTCCTTGCCGTGCATGCAGTGAAATATGATTGAGAGTCATATAACTCAAAGATTTTTGCCTATTGCAGACTCTTTGAACAAAATCATCAAAGTTCAGTGTTCTTTATCGCTTTTCCACGGTTGAGCGTACGCGTGGGAAATATAAGCAATACAACATTCTTGGTATTTTATATCATCATCTAATTTACTACCAACTCATCAACTGCCTATATGCCCTTCATGTTCAGCACAAGCTTTCTGACTATCCGTTTATACCGGTTATTCTTTAACACTATTTAGCAAACAGTATATTAGTGGTGTACCGAGCTTCAATGTTAATTGGAGCAATGTTCTAACTACCGGTTGATATTAGGACGCTATCAACATCGAGTAGGATTTTCAGGTACAATTAAATGTATTTTTAGTGTTCCCCGTGCTCCTCTTACTCCAACACTGTTTTCTGGCTGCAAAAAGCGATGTGCAAAACATTTCGAGGCACAGTATAACCGGTCGTCTGAACACACTGATTTTGAGGATACAGAACACTATTCCTTATGCAATTTCTTCTCAAGGCTCCCACTCAATTGAATATCTCGAATTTTCTCTGGAGCTCCCAGCGCCATAATGCATCAGATGCTGATGTCTTGGTACCGCCGTTTTTCAAGTATGAATGTTGTGCCTCGGTTTGTGAACTTCAAGCGCTGTTTACCAACATGGGCTGAGGAACACGTGATCTCAAAGGAGAAATCAGTAATTGCTCCGATTTTCATAAAGGAATAGCGTGATGCCTGTTGCAATCATTCGGGTATCAGTCTCACTCCAGTGGTTCCCAAAATAACGGCATACATTTAGCTTCGCCTGTGAAGAGCAGACTGGGTTCCGTATCAGTCGATAAAATCTCCTCATGTAATACGTTTCGTTGACCAACTGTCGTGCTCTTTCTAGATATCCAGGCGACATTCTATTCACCCGATCACCATAGTAAGTGGAACTGTCAGCTGAAACATGAAATGCCCGAGAATTATGCTTGTATCTTGGAAGCATTATATTGCCAAGCCTCCCCAATATCGCCGTTTTTTAACTTCGCGATGGACGATATCTTAAGGAAAGATTTCGTTATGCAAAAATAATTATGTTGATGATGATGTTATGATGTTTTCAGCCGCATAAGGGCATCTTGAAGATGACCGCGCTAAAGTTATGATATGGAGTAAACTTCTCAAGTCCTTCAAAACTATCAGACATTTCACGCTCATGGCCCACAGAATAGCTACTGTTTATTGTAATTATGCCGATATCTAATTAAATAAATGTGTTACAATATAGAAGCCTCGTAATTAAGCTCTCATTTAAGTAAAATCATGCATTCTGCCTAATCTTTTAATAAACTCTGCGCGAGAAACATTATACAAATCCAGCTCAAAGGTTGATCTTTTATGTTTTTCACGTGAATTAAAGAATATCGTAGAGCTGCTTGCTTTTAGAATGGCGCGACAGCATCGTTTTCAAACAAATGTCCTGCGCAGTAAGTTCTGATCTATTCAAATTCCGGATGCAATTTCATGACATTCGTCAAAGACACGTGTCACTCCATTAATCAATTTTTAATCAAAAATCATTCCAGTGTCTTGGTTCTATTGATCGACCATCTTGATAAGAGTTATGCTCACAATTTTTAATGCCAATGATCCATATTGAACGATGAAAGCGAACCAACGAATTAATTGGTTAACACCTGTTTAACAATGGGAGTTTCGATAATTTTTGAGCTTTTTACCGAAAGCCCCAAATCTACAAACATCCAATTTCATATCGTTCGGTAGCGGCCCAATCAGACTAAACGAGTCTTGTTTCGATGGTCGAATGGGAAACAAATATGAATTGCTTTCAAAGCTCATTGTCTCCACCTGACGAAGGCAAACAGCCAGAAACCGGTAGTGGTGTGTAAGGGATGGGGATGTGAGCAACACATTACTTTGGCCATTCATAAGCGCCTTGAGTGCTTGACCAAGAATCACTTTGTGATTCTGTGTTTGAACATCGTGATTCTTTGTTGTAAGAACCCTATATAACATTGGCATACAAGTATAACTTTGAATTGCTTAACTCATTACCTTTACCACTTTACCACCGTTTCAAGGCTCACAGAACCTGATCTTACTGTCTCCACCTGACGAAGGCTAACAGCCAGAAACCGGTAGTGGTGTGTAAGGGATGGGGATGTGAGCAACACATTACTTTGGTCATTCATAAGCGCATTAAGTGCTTGACCAAGAATCACTTTGTGATTCTGTGTTTGAACATCGTGGTTCTTTGTAAGAACCCTATATAACAGTGGCATACAAGTATAACTTTGAATTGCTTAACCCATTACCTCCCGGCGATCTCATATGAGATCACTTAAAAATAACAGATTTCTTAATTATCTGTCTGTATATACTCATATATAACCTTCATGCTATATCTATTAGGTATATTTCTCTGATATGCACATGAGATTTAAAAAAAATTCGCTTTAAATTAATTGATATACAAGCTTGAATATATCGAAATTGTACTCATGAGAACTGTTACGGGAGATAATGGGTTAAGGTTATAACAACGAACTTTATTCTGTCAATTGCGAATTCGTATGTGCATTTCATTCTGTCCTGGGTGAAATAACAGCGCTTACTCTTACACACTTTTAACATTACAATATCGGGTTTGCGATAGCAGATACGATTCCCTGGGTGTGTGGTTACACATGGTAAAATGTCAGTTGGAATGTTATCTAGAACGTTTTCATGTGGGTTTATTTTTATCAAATAATCCAGATATACCGACAAAACATTGCCTTATTTGAGCCATGAAAACTAATTTATAATGTTTATAAAAATTTTGTATCTATATTCTCACCATGTGGTTATTGTGAAGCTAATTGCTTTCTCAACCTGGAATTTTTTAGTCTTGATATTATATTAGGCAATGGCGTTCTCAACCAACGCTTGCTCTGATAGTTACCTTGGCAATTCAATTTCTTCGAGAATATTTTGGCGATATCGAGAAACACTTAGAATAGACTTTAATTAGGACGTTTATTAAGATTAATTCGTTGGTGCTGAGCACAAGTCACAGTATGCATTCTTCCACAATTATCGATCGAAATGTCGATCGATTAAACTTGAGGTGAAATGTGCGCATGTTTTATCTACCCGGTGTTTATCACTACCCCCCCTCTTCTTTCATGCCGTTTTTCCTAACCGTCATGTGGGTTGCATGTGTCCCCAGTGGGGATGGTTAGGAATCACATATGCATTATCCGATTGAAGTTTGACCCTCGTGCAGCTTTGTCCTCATTCAAACATCTGGCGATTCAAGACCGCGACAATTGGTGTCTTTAAATTGATGGTGTTACCCTGGGATGGACAAGAAACAACACTTATTAGTTGATTCAATTTAAATTAGATAAAATCAAACGATCAAAAAGAAAGTAATATTGACAACAACAAACACAATACCTTTTAACTTCCAGAGGTTATTTCATATCATATTTCCACAGTCAAAATCTGTTTATTTTGTTTTGACCTCCATTTAGGAAATCCCATTAGGTCCTCCTAATCTCAACTAAACCCACAATAGTCCAAATTGCCGAAATATTTAAAGGGAGTTAAAATATAGAGGGGGATAAATTCGAATGTGTTGACTGTAAAAGAAGAATGTAGGGGGATGTGAGTGTCACAATGCAGTAGTCAGTTTAGGCGTCATAAGCACTCAATAGTGACTTATTTTGCGATGTTGTATTTGTGACTACTTATAAGTGCCAAGCCCATCGAACTATTCACAAAGTTGATCACGACGGTCCATAATGGAAGCACTGGATTTGTGTTTCGCTCTTATCTGAGCGTATCAGCAGTGCATATCCTTCGCTTCGGGTGTGGTTTGAACCGCAGACCATCACCATTCTAGTCCCACGTCTTAACGACCTGGGCTACCTTCCACCGAAAGTTATGCACTGCTGATGAGCTCAAATAAGAGCGAAACTCGAGTCCAGTGCTTCCATATTCTCCAAATATCGGTTAAATAACAATGCCCATCAGATCCAATCGGAGTTAGCTTACACGGTATCTGACGGCAAGATCTGCCACGAACACGAACTTCGAGCAGTCTTGGATTACACACCCCTCTATAACCACGTTAAAGGATTTACTCGTATGAGGGGAGCTGACAGGCCGTCTACCTTGGACTTGATACTTACATCTGATTCTACCGCTGTAGAAACTATCATCTATAAACCGCCGATCGGACGGAGCGACCACGTTGTCCTAGAATTCTACTACGTTTGTAGTGCGGATTTGACGGAATGAAATGCTTCAGAAAGGTAAACTACCGTACCCTTTGTGCAGAACTTCAAAGCATTAGTCTCATACAGTTTGATTATTCCGATTCAGACAGTCATTGGCGCTCTCTCCTACAACACCTGAAACTTATATTAGAGAAACATTCAAACCTCGTCCCGAAGAAAAATCCTCGACGTAACAAATTTAAGCTACGTAGCAGGACCAAAAAGTGGATGAAACAAAGGGCAGTAGCGTGGGAGTTTCACAAGGCTCCCAACACAGCTGATTCTTGGGCACAATTTACACGACTGAGAAACAAAGTTATCAGCTTAATTCGAGATGATAAACAAGAGTTCCAATCGCAATTGATTACTCAGATGCACCAGAATCCGAAGCTCTTGTATAGACTTGTAAACGATAGAACAAATATTAAACCAGGGGTCTTTGCCCTGAAAACTTCGTCCGGCTTCACAGAATCCGTTGAACAAACCGCTGATTTGTTAGCAGACTTTTATGCTGGAGTATTTGCACCGAAATCCGCAGAGCACGAACAGGAACCAAGCATTCGATATGATCGTCCCACTCTGAGTGGATTTACACCAAATGTGCTTGAATTTTCCAAGCTCCATTGCGTTTCGCACTGCTATATAGGCTGACTCGGGATTAGCAATCTCCCACATCTTTCAGATCAATGAGCGTTATACGGCTGAAGACTGTCTGGTTGATTTACAATCAATAGGAAAAAAGAATAGTTAATCTTTTCTAACTTGACGATGAAACTTCAGAGGTCATCAATTTCAAAAGCAAGTTCCTTCCAACTGGTTGGGCCAAACCTTTCATATCTTTCCTGCAAACGTTTATGTATCGCAAGAACGGTTTGCCAAAATCCAAATTCCTGCTCGCAAATATATAGTACATCTTTCGAAATACATATAACCAGTCAAGCGTGCCGTAGTAGAGTGAACATTCATATAGGCCAGATAGAAATCGTCTGTACATTTGTTAGTGTGTCCATCAACGATGTGATAAACATGCGACAGATGACGCGTAGAGAGAAAGCATTCCACTTCCGTTTATATCTTGCGCAGATGGTCTACATTTCAGAGCCATATATGTAAAACACTTACTACACATGCCCCGTGGCCATCACTTTTGTCATCACTGTCAGTTAACAGTTGCCCGGAATTTAGTAGTTCATACGTGGTAAGTTGACGGTTTCTCTACTCATTCGCTTACAATCATTCTTGTCGTCTAGCAAGAAATTATTCGCAAAATGTGAACATTATATATTAAGTGCTTTACGGGTGCAAACTGAAAGTTTTGAATATTGAGTGGGGGAAGTAATTCTGATTGTTATCCCAGATGATTTGCTTGTTAACGAGAAATAAACCTTTTGTTTTGAAGCTGCTCTGGTGAGTAAACATTGGTGGATGCATCGTCGGTAAATAACATGTTACGGATTAGAATAACCCATACATTGTTTGGATACACAAATGCTTTCTCGATTCGAAATTGTGCTCGAGCGCGCTGTTTTTAACGCGAATGCCGAACGACGAAGTGGTGGAAACAAATCCGTGTTTAAATAATCTGTGAATTTCACACCCTTTTGGCGCAACCGTTAAATTAAAATGAATCAGTCCTACCATAGTTGAAAGCAACCGAGTCGACCAGCATCAGAAGGCAACCAATAAGATCGAGGATTTTGAAAAGCACATCCCTGATAACGTAGTAAAAACCCTTTTGGGTCAATAAAAACAAAGCACACTGTTGCTAACACTGCTTGAAGCTGTCTCAGTGATAAGATAATGT
>JACCGJ010001628.1:0-21193 GCA_013407085.1 Atriophallophorus winterbourni
TTTCAGCACTGGTTGATAAAATTTCCGTCGAGGTGTCAGGTAATTCTCTAACTGTCACCGCCACAAAGCGTGTTAAGGACTTTGGAGTACTAGTTATGACTAACTTCAAATGGGAGGACCAATGCGTCGCTGCAGCTTAACCTGGTCGCAAAGTGCTCTTTCGGCTGAGATCCATGTTATTCAGCATAAGAAGTGATGTATTCCAGCCCCGTTACAAGGCATTAGTTTGGCCGCATCTAGAATATTGTGTCCAGGCGAGGTTTACTTACTACAAGAAGGACATCGTTCGACTCGAAATCGTACAGCGTCTCACAACGCACTAGATTCCCGGAATGAACCTTTTCAGCCCTTGGGTGGTAATTTTCTGGAACCAGCTTCCAGAAGAACTTATATCCCAAAAATCTGTCTCTAGTTTTTGAGAACGGTTTGGACCGCATCTGGGGTAAGCTTTTTGCTGAAATCTCCGCTAATTTCCTTGCAAGATTAGGTAGTTCACAATTTTAAGCGTTGTCTGGTAAGTAAGTTGAGTTGTTGCTAGAGTTGTGTTTTTTATATACAACTATTTTTTTAGCTGACCTCTCACTGTACTGAAAAAAAGAAATTTATTTTTCATTTTTCCGCATCAATCTTAAAAATGTTATTCCTAAATGCAACCCGGATAATACTTTGGCGTCGCGCTCGTCGAGGATATCCAAATAAAAATAAAAAAACGCTTTAGCAGTTTTGGTTGCTCCTCTACATCTTTACACTGAAAAAAAGTTTGGACGCTCGATTGGCTCGTTAGCCACTTACTCTCCTGTGCAACTGAACTGAACTGAACTGAAATGGAATTAAAACATACTGTGAAAAATGCGTGTCAGATATTTTGAAGTTAAACGATTGATTAATGATACCTTATTGTTTCAGGTATAACACGTATAAAAGATTTGCCCAAAATGTTTTCAGATTGAACATTACAATGCGCTTTTCACGAATCTAATTATTGAATTTAAAAGGCTCAAATGTACAATATTATTTAACCTTGACAGTGTGTGCATTCGAATTAATATTGCTTGATCGTCCACTGTCATTTATTGAAAACAAATGTCTCAACAAAAGCATGGGATTTATTTCCGATAAACTCTTGCGAGTTCCTCTAATGAGTATCATACTGTTTCACGTCTGCTCTAACTTCATTGAGAAGAAAAATTACTTTAACTCTACGTTTTGCTTCAAAACATTGCATCAAAACACGATAACAACATTTTTACTCCAAATGTTGCCTCATAGCTACTGCATCGGCCTCACACTAAACGTCGATGGATTACTGCTCGATTCTCATTCTTATATCCCAATTATAAAGGCCATACCATGCAATCGTTCATCATGCAACAATTGCTTTGTACATTTTCATACAGCAAAATGCATTTTATGCGATTTGGCCGATATTGCGATTGAAATATGCATCACGCAAATAATTCCACAAAATGTGAGTGGCGTTTCTCAACAACAGTCATCCATAGCCATTTTCTCTATTAAAAATCTATTTGTATATGCATTTAAAGACCAACATAAGTTTATTGCAGAAATGCAAATATTCACATGCGAATCGTATATTATTTCCATCAATTGCATTTTTCCAAACCCTAGTCTCTTTTCTACAGTAAGAAATTATATCATCTCCGCTATTTTAATTTTCATAATCATTTTTTATTTAGAGTATTAAACAAGCGGAAATAAATGCATATTTCGAGATTAAAACACCTCACAAAAATAAGACGTATTTACTTTCCAGAAATTTTACTATTATTATGTCAGCATCCAAATGATTAACTTTCAAATATTTTGCTGCTTGCAGACGCATTTCAATTAAACTTTTGAGAAAATTATAATATTTTATTATATTGTGTGGATGGATTTAGTTTAGTATTCTGAAAAATTCTTTTTTAATCATTTTCTGAAAATCTTTATCAAAGAAAAATATAATTTATTTTTTATCACAAATAATGGCTACCGTAGAAGAAAAAATTCTCCCTCTTTTATCTAATAAAATAATTCAAATTTACTAAAATGGTGATGTGAAAAACGAAGTACACAGCATAATTATTCGCATTCCAGTTTTTAACACAAATTGATTTGAAAAGTAACATCCATGCAATAATATGTCCTACCACAAATTCTGAAAAAAATGTTCGTTTCATTCTTTGATATTTATTTAGTACCTCAACAAGTTGATCCATATTTTGTAAGGTTTGATAGTGCGTAATGCAAGAATTTTAATTCAATGGTCAATAAGTTAAGCGGATAAACGTCTGGTCATACAGCTCAGAAAGTTTAAAATTCCTCATTATTGATATCTGTTTCTTTAAAGCTGTTTCTCTAAAAATGTGGGCACACGAATAAAGCCATTATTCCTCTTCTACATTTGACATAGAACAATTGAACGTCTATTGTCATGGACAAAAGTTGAAGTCGAACATCGTTATATTAATTGTTTAATAATTACATCTCTCACAAAGAGCTAGCAACATCATGGCTTTTTAAATAATAAAAACTAGGTTCTGATAATATTTGAGTGGCATCACTTGACCGTGACATAATCTGTCATGAAAAAACCGAAAAATGTTGTACTGAGAAAGTTTGTTTGAAAAATTCTAAAATAAAACCACACCTGAATTATGAATACAATTTCAGAATTCGTTTAATGATAAATACTCCCAATTGAGCTTACTTGTTGATGTAAACATTTGCATGCAATCGCGTATTTTATACCCAATAATAAGGTGTGAACAAATATCATTATTTAATACTATTCAATATTCTTTAATTGCCATCATATTGTGATGTAGTTTTTCATTGCTTTCATCAAGATGGCGGGTGTATGCGTTGCTTGTGTCGATTTAATGTAATGAATAGAATTATATTCGTACCAAGTTTTCTAGTTAAAGCGGTTGATAGATTTTGAAAATAGCACCATGGGTTGTTTAAAATAAATAAGATTTATCATTTATGTATGCATCGGAAGCATCTTATTGGTTTTCTCATTCTAATTGTTTCATTTGATTGTGTGATAGTTTCTTCCTATAAGAATGTGTCATAGAGAATTCATTTTTAAGGCTTCACATATAATATTTATGTTCTCGGTGATAGCTTTGTTTAGTAAATTAACCATCAACGCATGAGCTATAATGCTTAGCAATCAAGTGTTCGTAATATAGCAAAAGTCATGCTTCGTTTTACTCATACATGTTTATGTTTTGAACGGTTATGTTTATCAGTTATAGACACCAATAGCCAGTTTGTTAAGTAGAAAAACACATGATACATAATGATTCTATGAAAATGAATACTATCTAATTATTGTTCAGAGTTTTCAGTGTATGCGCTATTTATATTCCATCAAAAAATATCAGATTACATATGTATCTTCAGCAATACTTACTTAATCTGTCCCTCAAGTTATATGGCCGTAATTACAACTAAATTTGGCGAAGGTACCGATTTTTATTTTCAAAATATTGCTTTGGTCAAAACGCACTTTAAAGTCATGCGGTTTTTGAGATTGATACAGTAAAGCCGGAGGTCACGTTATATTTGTTTAGGTTTTAAAACATTTGGGGTCCGTCACTTGATCGATAGTTTGTTTCCCCTAATGTTATCTACATTTATTGTTTTCGATTGATAAACGTGATTAGGTGACATCTTCAGTTCAAGTATTTTTGTTATTTTACGTACATGTTTTGGACATCATTTATTGAAAGTGATTGCTCTACTGAGAAAAATGTCGTCAATTTTAAAACGTTTTTCAAAGTCAGCGTTATTCTCCAGCAAAAATAGCTATCAGTTACATACACACCATCAATCAGAAAAATCGAAAAAAGTCATATTGTTTCTAATAACGATTCTACTTTGACTGTTTTGGAATCGTACCTTATATCCTGCTCAACAAGTCATGCAAATGCTGCGTTGCATTGGATTTGTGATAGCATTTTCAGATCGTAATCAACATAAAGGCTTCTCCGATAGAATCAATAATAATTATAATTATCTCTTCTGTCATCTAAATTTGACAGGATTACAGCGATATGAAGATGTGAATGCACACTTAGCACATTTGTACAGTCCTACCAATGTTGTTTCATTGCTTTTGCTTTACGTTAATTATAAGTTGAGCTTCAACAAAATCTATCAAAACTATCTGATGAATGTTAAGATGTGTAAATCGGAAGAATATGAACAATTATTCTTAGCACGATGTACACAAAGATTTATTCATGTTTATCAAACCTGAACTTCAAACAAAAGCGTCGGGTGAGGAGTTTTGGGAAAGATTGTGTTGAATCTTTTATATTGGATTTATCGTGTTTTCACTACAAACCATCAAATTTATTTTCAAATTTTGCTACCGTTTAGACGAACTCTAGAAATTGCCTCGAAAACAAATCTCTATATTTTTAAACATTGAAAGATGCATATCAGATGTTAATATTTTCTCATTAATAAATCTGGAGGCAAATATTCCTAATCTGTTTGCCGATGCAAAACAGGCTTCTGTTAGGTGATTCGCGTAATTCTCTTAAGCTTTTTATATTATTGACATATTACATGTTATTTATGATAACATTAGAAGAAAAACAATGTAAACGGAAATGGAATGTTGACAATCAGAATTCGATACACGAACTAATGACAATGAATGAAATTAATTAGAAAGAGGAGAAATCGTGTCTATTTCTTATGTGACCAAATGGTTTTATGACGTCTTCCTAAATTTCTCACATGTTTGCTTAAATATAAAGCATATAACTAAAACCACTTAACTTTTCTTATCTATTTTCTTCATTAACAACTCATGACTATACCTTTAACGTTTTGCTAGGCGAAACATTAGTCTCTTTCGCGACAAATGTCCTAACCGTAATTAATTCGATGTTGCTTACAAAATGACTATTATTCATATAGTCCCTATTTTTGGTTTCCTAGCATACCTTGCATAAACATGCCATGAGAATGCTGAATCCGAGGCTTGTAAACAATATATGCGAAAACAAGTTGCAGTTGTATGCCACTGTTGGATAAGGTTGGTACAACCAACCTGTTCAATCACATGAGCCTTTACTCATGCCTTTAAAATAATGACTATGAACAAAAAGCTAATTTGCATGCATTTCAATCACACATGCACGACAAAAATTACGTGAATTGTGGCACTTATATTTTTTGATGTTCTTATATTGAAGATCATTTGTTTTCGCTGCTATTCGCTGAAAAATAAATGAGAAATTACACCTGAATAGGTGGTAAGAATCTAGCCTTCAGTATTTCAAAAAAATTTTGAAAAATAAAGCTCAATCGGAAAATATTCATTTGCATGCATTTTCATGACACCATCCACGAAGATAATGTAAACAAATATGGAATCGTTCCAAACTACTGACTTTAACCCAAACTATGTGTGTGGGCACATATAATTGAAAAACGTTGGTCGTATTAATCTTAGCTGAAGGTTGCCTTCAATTTCAAAGTTTTTTCAAACATCCCTCATTGTATAGGTCAAGTCAAGTCAATACTAACATAGAAGAGACTAAATGAATATCTGTACCGTTTTAATCCGAGTCAGTCACAGGATTTTGTGCTGAATAGTTGGTACCAATAAATTTTCGCGTAATAAAGCATGCCCAGAATTTGAAATCAGCATCTCAAGACGTTACTGAATTTAGCTTAACAACTACTACACAGAAAAAACGAGCAAATATGGGAACTTGCTGCATTGCTCAAACCTTAAATTTCATGGTCAGTGATTGCATGCTAAGTTATAATGATATTTAATCGGTCAATTAAAACTGAGATAGTTTTCGCAACAAGAAAGCCTTCCATTATAAAAATTCATGAATGAATATGAGCTTGTTTTTTTTAGGAAATAACAGAAATTTTCTAAAGTTAATTATTCAAACAATACTTAAACCTTATCAGTAATTTATCAATTTCAACATTTCTTTCAGTGGAAGACTACGCCTTCAGCTTTGCCTGTTTTCACCACTTACAATAGAATCACACAAAAAGCTACAAGGCGGATTCGTAGGTAAGTGCTCGGCAAGCTTCTCTTCACAGTTAAATTTACCGTAATCAAATCAAAAATTGTGCTAAATGTTGAAAATAATATTCCAAAATGTAGCAAAAGTTGATCCAATTCGGCATAACTATTGCAAATCATGCTAAAGTTATCTTGTTGCACGGACTTGTCGTAAATACACATTGGATTATTTAAAAGAATTCAACAGTAGTGTGTTTTCCAGTAAAAACAAAGCAATGATTATCTACAAAAGTTTTCACAAGACCCATGTTCATTATATATAAATTTGTTCTTAAGCTTCGTAGTTGGGTGTGCAGAACATATGAAAATGGTTAAAAATTAAAGATTTATTTATCATCCGTCTACTATGGCGTGCAAAGTTCTATATCACGAGTACGGTGTGTATTAATGTAATTGCTCAGAGTTTTTTAACTACGGTTTAGTGAAGTCCCAGCTTGGAGACATTCCTCTGGGTAAAATGTTTCTTGTGTTTCCAGCTTCTGAAATCTCCTCAGAGCTAAAAACTAGACAATCCTCTACATGATTGATCATAGTTAAAGTCTGTGAAAACCTTTATGTATATCAACCACGCAGACTCAAAGACTTTACCAGCTCAAGGCCTTGGTTCTATCTATGCGGTTGTTAATGGACAGTCTCAGTCGATCGCAAAACTGACAATTCTAGGGCATGCGCTGGATTTCTCTTGTTAGACGTTACAAAACAGTCATGTCACGAAACTTTCTATCGAGTGGAAGCCTACATTCACAAGAGTCTCGGCTGTAAAATCTTTGAAGCCAAGAATGGTTATACCATGGATAAAATATATATTCAAAACGGCCTTAGGTGATGCTTGAAATACATTTTTCCGGAACATACTTATAAATAAGCAAAGTATTTTTACGCCTTTAAAGATACTAATTGGTAGGGTCCATTTATATAATCTAAGCGACAAAAATATATCATAAACTGTATTCCAGCTCTTAGAAACGTCGAGTTTATTTCGTTTAAATCGGCTTCAGAAAAATGATTTTTAAAAACATTTTGATTTGATTTATCGCAAACGGTATATTTAAATCTAATTAAACGAATGTGATGCAAATGTATTGGCGTATTATTATTATACATAATTTTGATTTTACTGCTAAAAACACGTATTGTTCAATTGCTAAGCTGTACTGGTTATTATTACCTGGCCAGCTGGAGTGTATTGTTCGCGAAAAATGTCCTCTACGCATGACTGATAAAAACGGTCTGTTTGACTCGATCCACGAAATTTCGCCAAAGTTCGAATGCGCATGTCACTTGCAGACAAGTAGAAACCAGTGGTTGCAGAAATAACACAGATTGATGACAAGAAAAATTCATCATAATCAAAAACGGTTGTGAATGATAAATGAGTAGCTGATGAGATAAAAGTGCTATGCATGGGCAACGTGGTTTGGATGTTCCCCAATTTTCCGCGAAATTCAAAGGGTTATTGTCATTAGTTTTGATTGTTGAGCGTCCACCACAGTGAACAGAAACCTCAATATTTGCGATTCCAGTTTTAAATGACCAGGTAAACTTTATGTCATCATAAACTCATATTTAATAGAGGATTTAAATGTGGAGGTTTCGAACATACAAGTAGTATACAAATTTGTAATAAATGAATAAAAAACTAGAAAGAGATCCCCTCAGGTTTGCGATGAACTTGTCAGTTCAAGTTAAGATTCAGCCCAAGCTACTCACTTCTGGAACTCCTCTTAAAAGATGACCTTGAAATCATAGAAGTTATACAGCGGGGATGAAGCTTTCATAATATGGTAGCTAAAATGGCAATGGCCCGAAGGAATGTGAGTGAATGGGCTATCTATTCACACAATCAGGTTTTTGGTTCTACCTGACCAATATTTTGCTCCTATCCATTTGGCAAAGCGTCTCAACTTCACTTATTCCAGCAATGATGAAAGAGAATAGTGTAGGTGATAAAATATTAAGCTTAAACTAATTAACATTCATGCTGAGATCGGGAACATAAAAAATCAAAAGGTATACTTGTATGCCACTGTTCAAGCACTCAATGCGCTTATAAACGACCAATATATTTTGGTGAATAAAACATCCCCATCCCTTACACATCACTAACGGTTTTTGGCTGTTTGCCGTCATCAGGTGGAGACAATAAGATATAAGACATATTGACCGTTTATAAGCGCTTTGAGTGCTTGAACAATAATCGCTTTGCGATTCTGTATTTAACATTGAGGTTCTTTGCATGAACACTATTCAACAGTGGCATATAAGTATACCTATGTTTACCACTATTCCACTGTTTCAAGGCTCACTTAACCTGATATTACTGTCTCCAGCTGATGACGGCAAAGAGCCAGTAAACGGTAGTGTGTAAGGGATGGGGAGGTAAGCATCAAAATATAATGAAAAAGTAATGTTATTAAATTCAAGCCATTTTGCATTCTGGTTATATTTTTTCGTCGAATAATCCTTTGTTTGCAGAATGGTTAATATAAATTATATCAAGTTTCCTTAAACGTATTGCGTTTAAACGTGCGTTTTAATTTAACACATTCATTGAAAGGTAAGAAGGAATCCTGGAATAAAGAAATTAGACATCGACCTTTACAAACAAAAGGGATTTTTGATGAACATAATATAAATTTCAGTGATCCGGACTTGCATTGCACAACCATGACAGATTACATCACCAACATGATATATTTGAATTCTATATCCCGAAACATAATAGCAAAGAACCCCATCTGATATTTCGCATTCGCACTAGAAAATGATTGACAAAGCGAAATTTAACATGGGCTATTCACAGGTTAGCCAGAACGAAATCGACCAAGGCAAACTTTCACGAATTGCGGAATCAAGTCACAACTCTCATCCGGGCGAATAAAATATATATCATAAGCTTTACCTGGCAGTAAGAATGCAGCGAAATCCCAAACTGTTTTATCGAACCGTTAACAACACTACGAAGATGAAACCCTGTGTTATTCCGATCACAACAGATAACGGACTAACTGATTATGTGCGGAATCCGCTAACGCTCTCGCCAGTTTTTATTCACGAGTTTTCACCCACAAGGATGCATTACTACCATCGGAATTATCAGCACCAATTGTGCCGGAGACTATAAGCGATATATACATCAATTCTGAAATAGTTCAGCACCACCTAAACAGGTTGAATATCAACAAGTCCCCGGGAGCGGAACGAATCACACCTGCAATCCTAAAGTTATGCGGCAGTCCATTGTGCGAACTACTTTGTGATAATTTAAGCACTCTTTGAGGGAGGGTGTTGAACCGACTTACTGGAAGAGAGGAGTCATACCACACATCTACAAGGGTGAAACTCTTTCTGACCCAGCAAATTACTGCCCTGTTACACTTCTTCCAGTGATGTCAAAGTAATGAAGCGAAAAATGTGCGGAATAATAGTAAGTGATCTTAAAACCCAAAAATTGTTATCCCGCGAGCAACATGGATTTCAAAAGTCTCGTTCTTGCTTGACTAACCTAGTGGAGACAATGGACGACTGGCCGCAGGCAGTGGATGATGGTGGTTGCGTGCATACGCGTTACTTTGACCTAACAAATGCGTTTGATTGCGTGGACCATTCTATAGTCCTGAGCAAGCTGCAGGATGTTGGTATTAACGGTTGTCTTCTTATCTGGTTGAAAAACGACCTTCTAGATCTCAAGCCAACTGTACGTATCGATGGTGTGATGTCTATTGACATCGGAGCCCCTAGCGGTTCAATAAATTTTTTCGTCTACATCAACGAAACTTGTCGCAGCAAGTGGTTCTCTTTGCCGATGATGATAAAAACTTTGGATGCGAATCACGTCAAGCGTGGACTGTCTGCGCTACAAAGCGATATGGATACATTAAACTGCTGGTCAAAGCGAAACAAGCTTCCATTCAATTTCAGAATGTGCAAAATGTTGCAAATAGGTAAAGATTTCCCATTCTCATACAACCTTGGATCGCAACACCTGGAATGGATAACAAAATAAAATGATCTCAACGTATGGATTGGTGGAAGTCTTAAGAATAGCATGCAACGTGAAACAGTTTACAACCGAGATAGCCACATGCGGAGTATGCTTTGGCGTATTTTCGGACGTTTTTCCAGTGAAAAATTCCACATGCTCATAAGTAGGTATATTAACCCGGTGAATGATTATTAAGTGATTATTAAGTGCAGCATGTCTAAAAAAGGACATCTAGCTCTCGAGTGGATTAATCACAGAGTAACTAAAATGGTTGGCTGTCTCCGCAACCTGCCATATGAGGATCGACTCGTGCATCTTAATTTGGATACACTGCCTCGCAGTTGGGTTCAATTGGATCTAATCCTAACTTATAAATAATGAAATCAGAAGTGCATCCTCTGAGGCATATATTTCACCTTCAACCTTTAAGGGGATCTGGTATTATTTAGTTTTACTATGAGAGCTTTACCCGGAATAAAACAAGTTAATAAGAGAAAAATATCGAAAAAATAATTGACAGAGCAAATCATTGAACTCGTTTTCAAAAACTAGGTGAACGTATCCATTTTAACGCCTTTTTCTGAATATTTAGGTGCATGTTCGTTTATCAAGCAACAACCATTGCGCTTGAATGATTTCTTCTACAAATAAGTTTTACATAAAGAAGAAGGAATATTTAATCGTGCTAAGAAGGATAATCCGTTCACAATGTCTGAACGGTCAACGGTCTTCTACAAATAAGTTTTACATAAAGAACAAGGAATATTTAAACGTGATAAGAAGGATAATCCGTTCATAATGTCTGAACGGTCAACGGTCAACTAATTCTATGATCATACGATACTTGCTAGCGGGACATTAACACTTGCGAGTGGGGGAACACCTCGTATGCTCATAATTCTGAGATTGCAATCAATAATTGAACGACTGGATAATAATCCATCATTGCATGCCTATTTAATACCCGCACACCTAACGGCTGACTTTGTTAGAAAGTATGCTCAGTATCCACATGCTTTAACACTCTGTTGAAACTTAAATCTGAACTTTGTAGCGACTGTTGAATAGGATCGACAACAAAATAAAATACAACTACTTGTATCTTACATAAATCTTATTAGATTTGAACATATTTTACATTTGGCGATCAAAATTATCACCCAAGTTTCTTTACTTGGAGCAGTCATTTTCCTAATGTACGTGAAGTACTGGCTTAAAATGTTTTACATTATGCCGAGAGTCGATATATGAGCACTAAAACTTTCATACTGATATCTGGTTGCTTTAAGTGGTCGAAAAGATTTACATTCGGTTAGGAAGGGAATAGTTGCTCTTTAAAACATAGAATTTTAAAATGTTACATATGGTAATTAAGTTTTAGATTGTATCGACTATAAAAACAATTATCTCTGGCATGATGTTCGGGTGTATATAAATTGAGCGAAAGGAACGAAATGAGGCAGAACAGTATTCTGTTGGTCTCTTATAATTGTGAAAGGCTCAGATAAACCAAAGCCAGAGTCTATAGGCTCCGATATTTATAGTTCACGGGATTATTTACAATCCGACCTGTCGGGTGCCTGTTTGGGACCCGGAAACCCTTCCAAAGCCGCTGCGTGATCTATATCACCGTCCCCTGGGCACTAGCGCGTCCTAGTTATTTTTTCTAGAACACATTTTTTAAACTAGCAACCTAATGAAATAGATTTAATTATTTTTATCCTGGCGTTAACCCCAATACTTAGCCCAATTGCAGAGAACATTTTGGTATACAAGCTTAACTTTTTGCAATTCCTCAACTATTTCAGGCCCTGCGAATCCTGAACGTACTGTCCTACCTGAATGTGTTGGTGTGTGATATTAATGCATGCAAATGAGCATTTCGTTTACGATCATGGGTTTAATCCTGACTACATGTACTTACCCGTGACCTGTTGTTTGCCGACGTTGCAGCCTTTATTGCTCACTCCCAAGAGAACCTACAGTCGCTAACGGACTGTTTTTTCGTCGGCATGCAAAGACTTTGGTCTAACAATCAGCACGAGCAAGACCAAAGTCCTTGGTCAAGGGACTGTATCGCCACCAATCATCACTGTTGGAAACTGTCAGCTTGAACCAGTACATCATTTCACATATCTTGGTTCAACCATTACGAATAACCTCTCGCTAGACACGAAGATTCAATTTAATTCAATTCAATTTAATGGTCTAAAAAGCACATAGCTTTACAAAAACCACAGAATAATATGCGAATTACAAATAACATAAGTAGTAAAACGGGATTTGTTTGCCTACTGATCAGTTCAGGAATCACGTAAAAATACATAGAGCAGAAATTGTTTTCAACCGGTTTGATAGGGTAAATATGTATAGTTTACTTCGATGCATGGGTTTAAATCTTTATGATGCAGAATATATTGTTCCATTGTTTGGATTGGTCGACATGAAGTTGTTCAAGTTCGATTTGAATATATCCAAGTTGGGTGAATGTGCAACCTTACGGTGTAGGGAGTTCCAAGTAAAACATACACGTACAGAATAAAAATACCTTCGACAGTTCAGCCTCGAGTCGGGAATAAGTACTGTATAGTTATGACTCCGGCTTGTTCGTGGTGGTTGTCGTGTGAATAGTTGATTCGGGGGATGGTTGTGGGTATGCAATATATTGACCATAAGAATCAAGTCGCCTCTGAGACGGCGGAGAGATTGAGGCTTGTAATCGGATTGACAGAGCAGCTGTCATTTTGCCTCGATTGAACTCTCGTGTTTGGGGTAACCGCAAGCTGACTGTAAAGACAAAGATGATGGTATACAGCGCGTGCGTACTAAATGCTTTGCTATACGGCAGTAAAACCTGGACCACCCACGCAAGACACAAACGGAAGCTAAATGCTTTCCATCTACGAAGCATCCGTCGTATCTTGAACATATCGTGGATGGACAGAGTGACTAACTCTGAAGTGCTTTCAAAAGCTGGTCTACAGAGCATGTTCACCCTATTACGTCAGCGCCGCCTGCGGTGGCTTGATCATGTCTACAGAATGGAAAACGGTCGTATTCCGAAAGATCTACTCTATGGTGAGTTGCAATTAGGAAGTCGACCATTGGGCAGACCGCACTTGCGGTACAAAGATGTTTGCAAAAGAGATATGAAAGCTCTGGCATTACACCGGCGAGTTGGGAAGAACTTGCTGTTGACCGCTCACATTAGAGACATTGTGTAAAGCGTTGTTTGCAAGCTGGAGTGGTGCAGATACAGTTCTTGGCTGTTAAACGCAGATCACGCCGCCGGCGTGCTACTGATGCAATACAACCCAGTTCTGACTATCGTTGCGAGCGCTGCGGGAGAGATTGTTCCTCCCGAATCGGACTGTTTAATCATTCAAAAAGCTGCAAAACATGAAATTCATGCGATGTGCTGTACATCCATGGTCGACGTATACCGACGGAGGCGAACAACAACAACATGTACTTACGTACATATGATCAAACAGGTTGTTCGACTCAAACTTAACCAACATTGGCGCAAATCGTTTACCACTGCTCCACTGTTTCAAGCGCATGTGGATCTGATCGTACTGTCCCTACCTGAGGAGTGCAAACAGCACGAAGCCGGTCGTTGTGTGTGTATGACGAAAATGATGCAATTACGGATTAGCTTTGATATATTTTAATTATTAATGAAATTTCACAATAACTTATATTACATTCTCACACAGATTCATTCTTCAAGAAGGACAAAGCTTCAATTGAAAGTTTTCAGACCAGTCTTAAAATATGTACACATGATATAAACAAGATAAACCGTAATTGTTCAACAACCAGTTCCCATTGGCATACGTTCACACGGTAATAATTCTTATCATTCAAGAAAACTTGTAGCCCAACTCCAAAGATTCACGCCAACATGACATGTTTTCGATTTCGGTACATGATGTGAACACGCGTCAATCATACGATACAATTCTGACGAGAAATAGAACAATTGTCTTTCTTACATGCAGATCAAGCAATAAGTTATAATTGGATCTGATTATCAGGAACAGTGCTACAAATTCCCGATGAAGGTTTCATCCACACGTGATTAAAAGTGACTGAACTCATATAAGCTGGATACTTAAAATGTTGTCGACATATACGAAGAAATAAATGACTGAAAATTATCTTCAGCACCGATGAACGTTCGCAGTTTTATAAGTAAAAATAATTCACGGGTTTAGAAATAAATGTAACACCACAATTATTTTTATTCCAAAGGGCTCATATAGTGATTATTTCAGACAACTTTATAACTAAGTAACACGAGTGTTAGTGCTCCGCGCAAAGCACAATTCTGGGATATATCATTTAACCCTTTACTGCCCACAGTACCGAATTCGGTACGCTAATTAAAAGTTGTATAAATAAACAGTGATCGGTTCAAATCGTTTCCTTTGTGTTTTTACTTGTTCAATACAAGTCTAGTACCAGTTTGATAAGAGATATAGCAGTCATCCGGCATATAACGCCAGTGTGCATCGAGAGTTTGCGAGAGATGGACGTGTAGTGTATTCAACCTAGAAATTAAATTGGGCAGTTGAGGGTTAACTTCCCAACTATTTTGGGTATCTGATTTACACGTCGTATGATAGAAATCTGAATTAACTACGTCAATCACATGTGTCCATGAATATATAGATGGTTGAACAGGTTGGTTGTGCCAACATTATTCAACAGTGGCTTACAAGCGAAACTTGTTTACCATTCTTTCACTATTTCTAGCGCACGCGGATCCTGATCGGACTGTCCCTGCCTAATGAGTGCGGTGTGTGTGATGGAAATGCAAGCAAATACGAATTTGTGTTCATGATTATGGCTTAACCCCATCTAAATCTGCATCGACACATGTGATTGAACAAGTTGTTTGTGAAAGCCTTATCCAACTTTAGCTGACAAGCGCAACTTGTACATCAGGCTAATCTGCATACAACTGAATCGGAATTATATGTTTATCCATCGTTTGCCGACTGGCTATTTCGTAAATGGATTTCTCGAGGAATTCGATTAGTTCTCGTTATTTTGAATGATTCGTTGTTATTTTTTTCAAATATGTTTGTTATACCTAACTTGCCGAAACTAATATGTCAATGACATTAATTTACAAGGCTTTTCGTTGAAATAAACTACCTGAAATATTACGTTTTAACCTTCTAAATATCTGGAAATATTATTAAATTTAACCTGCATTTTATCTAGAAACAAAGCAAAAATAGTCTTCTGGCAAAATCCGCGATGCATATCAAAATTTCAATGGCTCTAATGGCTTCGGGAATATCACAATATCATATAATTCATACTTATATTAAAATTAAAATTATAGAGATACATGATACGGAAAATCTTTCTAATCAAAATCGCATTCTCTTTTCTCTTGCTCAGGAATCCTAAAACAAATGATGGTAAAGAAATCGACGACTTTCTGCTCACAAATCAATCACATTTTATACGCACTCGAATGGTGTCTACCTACATTTTACCCGCAGTACATACGCTACCAACTCGAGCTTTCCTTATCACTCCTTCAAATCTTATTCCAACAATAGGACCAGAACACATTTTTGACGAGGCCATTTTCAGCTTTTATAAATTTCACGTCACGAAAATTTCATACGGAACATTCGAAGCAACTAGTAGAATATCTTTTGATGGTAACTCGGAGAATGCTTGGTACACCGTCGAACAATTCACTGGTAGTCAGGTTTTACGTGGACAAATTCGTCATGTAGGACGTTTGGTTCAACCTGAAAATATGACCTTGGATTTGGAAGATCGCGTACATATCGCATGTGTGAAAAAGCTCAACCAATCCGAGATTTATCGATTAGTTTTACCCATCGTCTATAACCGGATAAAAATTGTGGTCGCCCAAACCGAGGAGTTACTATTAACGATCGTGCAAAGCTTCAGAGATGAACTCACCGGAATCGAATATGCAGACAGAATAAAGTCAATTTCATCTCAAAACATACAGGTCACCGTTCACCCCGATGAAGCTGATACGAATATATTTTTTACTATTACCAAAGCTACCCATCATGGTCACTTATTTCTTTCAAACGCTGATCAAACCACCTTCAAAGATCGTCTCTACGTCGGCGTAAACTTTCGTTTTAACCAATCTCTCGTTAAAGAAGGAAGGTTATTTTACATATTCCGAAGAACGATTGAAGATAATCCAATATTTTCAACTAGATTAAAATATCTTGACGCCTTCGAATACCGGGTACATGTTCCCGGCTCGAAACCTAGCAGGACCTACCACTTTCCCATTGAGATTCGATTCATTCCCTTTGAAACATTATCTAGCATGCATCAAAATTTGTTGCATATCAACGTTAAAACCATATTTGTAAATGAAGATGGAATGAGTACCATAGATTCAGACATATTATTTGTAAGTAATGATTCTTGTTTTGGCAACGTACAGTCCATCGGAATCGAGCTACATTCCAGTCCAAATTTCGGTTCAATACGCCTTGACATGGTGAAATTGCGACAATTTCAAGTGTTTTGTTACAAATCTATCAAACAGGGCCGGCTGTTTTATGTACACAGAGGAAGTGAATACTTCAAGGACACCTTTCAATTACGAGTAGCATGTCTTCGTAGTTGTTCACAAAGTGACACACATTTTTCTGAGCGGATCATCATCGGGAGACCCGTTTTGATCGAATTGAGTGTTCGAGTGAATCCAATCAATGACAATATTCCTAAAATATTGACCAAGTCGTTAACAATTAGAAATCGCAACACCACGTTGATTCCCAGTAGATGGTTAACGGTAATCGATGGTGATGGCGGTTCCCTTGACCCGGAAAGGCTTCAGATCACGTGGAAAGTGATACATGATTTTGAGCGGCATGACCTTCAATATCCAGAAGTTGGATGTTTCGCTGACGTTACGACAAACGTTTGCCGTCAACATTTCGCGGTAGACGATATTGACAATGGACTGATCAGCTTTGTTCATCTCGGGTCACCGAAACCCGGTATTTCATTCACCGTTTCTGATGAGAAATTTTCTGCTGAGTCCAATGCAAATCTCATTTTGCCAGATGTTTCAATAGAAGTAGTTGCACCAGATATCGTTGAAGTAATAGAAGGAAGAAGGACGTACATATTCTTCGATGTATGTGGTATTATATCTCGCTAAATTATATATTGTGTGTGCCTATATTAATAATTTTTGCTTCATAAAGTTTAATTATTTGTTATTAATTGCATTCTAATTATTTCTCTTCAAACGATATTTAGATCTAACGAAACTTTATTCACGTTCATGATCTCTATTTCTTATTTGTGTGCAAATAGTTGTGTTACATTTATGCATTCCCATCTACACACAACTACCGTTTTCGTGCTCATAGCATTTATCATTTAGGGACAGTACGATCAAGATCCACATGCGCCTGAAACAGTGGGAGAATGATTTGCAAGTTGGGCTTGTATGCCACTGTTGGATAAGGTTGGTACGACCAACCTGTTTAATCACGTGCCCATACGCACATAGAAGGTATGAAAACCCATAACCATAAGCAAAAATGCTCATTTGCATGCATTTCCACCACACACTCCACGACGGGTTTCGTGCTGTTTGCACTCATCAGGTATTGCGTATATACTTTCATTCTATATTCTGCGATCAAAAAGCAGATTTGAAAAGCAAACATCATTTCAAGTTTACTACCTGTGACTGGTTTATCCGAATAAAATCTATTAATGTATTTTGCAGTTGACTTTGCCATGAAACAAACAATCAGTGATGTCTTGCAAACCGATCATATCCTCTAAAGTTTCGTCACTCTTGTCGCATTGTTTAAGGTTTTAAGTGAAATCTGTAACTACGTTCAAAATTTACATGGTTTTTCTAGCGATGTTGTCTAAGCTTAACAAAATAGTGAGGATATCGAATCTGTGTAAGCTTCCAATTAAAAATATAATAATATGTATTATTCGGCATGTATTCCTTATTAGGCTACCGGGAAACCTAGCCTGGGTGGTTATCTTCGATATCTTTGTTACGAAGGCAAGAAAGGTGTTGTGATGTACAGAGTGTTGGGCTGTAGCAGTCATTTTCTCGCGGATCTGGATAAGTCTCAATTGGTTATAGGTCCGGCCGCAGTCGAATTCAAACTTTTACTGATCGATTGAAAGCCAAAAATCTGTCGCGATAATTTTACCATATAGAAAAATATCTTTATTTTCATGAATTTCCAAGCCCGTGGATTTAACCCATTCTCATGTGGGTGGGCAAATGTGATTGGTAGGGGCCAGCCTTATGCATCAAAGATTTAGAAGTTCAAGCATTGTTTAGCACATAAAGCTTCTTTTCTTCTCATTGTAATCGAACACATACGATACAAAATGAAGTGTACATGGTCTCCACACTGATCTCACTTTGATTTAAGTTACCAAAACTCATGGGTTTTACCGGGCTTTACCGGTAATTGAAAACCCTCCGCTGTTGCCATTAGTCATAGGGTATCAACCGACACTTCAAACGAGCGTTTATAGGTTTTTATTGAGCTTCTTCTGTTATTTAGCTATGCGCATACACGGCAACTTTAGCCAATATTTCAGCCATAAATATAAAATATTTTATTTATAATCAGGAACGGCATCTCCGTTTGATAATGATCGTTTCAGTAATATGCATGAAAACAATATCACTAAATTGAATATTTAGCCATAAATTTTCTTCTCGGGATATTTGCACGAAATCAGTAGGTATAAAGGGGAGTTGCTGCCATTTTGAATGAACATAAAATTCCTTGAAATAACTGAACCAGAAGTCTGTTTATTTTCGCAATTAAATTCATTTCATTTAAGCAAACTCAGCATATAATCAGATCTTTGAAGATAATGTTAGGTGCACTGGAAATCGTTCAATCCTTCTTTTTCTTTCAGTGAAATACGGTGTGGTTACTAGCGAAAATTTGTAATCGTTCATTGGTGTGATTGGAAAAGTTTCATTAATTACAGCCCGAGCCATTTTCGTTAGAGGATTTGATTGCGTTTGGCTGACAAATATTTGGAACATGGTACATACTGTAATATTTGGTGTATATATATGTATATATATCCTGAACGCATGCGGATCCTGATAGTCCTGTCCTTTCCTGATGAGTGCGAAAACCACGAATCCGGTCGTGTGGGGTATGTGATGGAAATGCATGCAAATGAACATTTTTATAGTAATTATTGATGTAATCATTCGGACTAACGGATCATTGAACAATTATTTGAATGAAATCTTCAAACGAGTAAAATCCTCGAGTTATTCGGCCCTAGTTTATTCATAGATTTATTCATAGATTATATGCAGGTAAAAAGCTATGCTTGTGCCTTTTGTTTTAATTAATCGAACAGGTTGTTCCAAACTTTTATTTAAAAGCTTAACGTTGCGAATCAAGTTTCATGTGATTGAAAAATTCGTTATTTCGTGCTGTTAAGCTCTGTGCAATTTATTTACATCTAATCTTACAAACGGAATTCATAAACACGTTGTCCATAGTTTCATAATACGTTTTTTAAAGTTTCCAGCATGATTTACTGTGGATTCAATGGAAATCAAATTAAAATAAAGGTAATAGTTTAGACCTGCACGGAGGAATTATCTCAAGGAGTATTTACAGCATTTTTTACCTTGTTATTTAAGTAGAATTTAATTATTCTTGTCAGTGCTCTTAATGAAAAGAATACGTACCATATTGATAAGACGTATTGACATCATCTTTTACAACAACAAGCTTCTATTTATCGAATTAACTGGAAATTATTTGCATATATTGACCTTCAGTTCCTATCTCACTAAATTGAAATCGAAAATGTTTTGATGTTAAACCATCATCTGTCATTGAAGTTTCTACACAATAATTGATAAATCAGGCTTATGTTTTACGAGCTTCAAGTTATATTAAATAGCTGTTGTCTATTATTATATCACAATTAACTTCAGATCCTGCTCAATGTACAAGTTGACCCAACCCAAATATACATTCGTCTACTTGAATCCCCGTGTCTCGGTTCATTGATATCTGATATTCATCCTGGGGAGTTGAACAATTTCACATACAACCACATACTCGGTTATCAAATATTCTACCAACCATATGGATATCCCAAATCGACCAACGAGAAGTGTCTCCGAAAAACTGCAAGCAATCCTCAGTCGGAAAATTCTCCTTCGGATGATTTTACTGGTGTTGTGAATATTGCTGCAACACAAGGCAATCTGTCATACAAGACTTTCACCATCAGACTATTATATGTAAAAACAGACCTGCGGTGGATAAACTATAGAAATGGTCCAATATTGCCAGAGGTAATCAATTTAGAAGTTGGCAGATCCCTCATCTTGGACATGAGCGACAAGTTCGATGTTGATAGCCGAAGGTTGAGAAATACTTTTGAGTGTACAGAGGTAGGTTACAGTACTCCGTGTTGATTAGTTCCATCGTGATTTCGTGGATTGGATTTTATGAGTACAAACTGAATTAATGTGAATCCAATTTGTGAGGTGGCTAGTTGAATATGTTTTAAAGTTTAGTCCCTAAACATCTGTTAATCTTTATAACGATGAGACTAATGCAGAAGTGCATCTTGATAGGAACTATTTAGAGTAAACTGTGGTTAAATGAGAGGCGAAATAATATCATCAAGCAATAGATTGGCTAACAAAACCTCCATTAGCCATCTTAATGAGAACGACGTATGATTTTCTGGTATAACGCAAATCCAAGTGTTGTCCACTCTCCATTGTTAAAATATGACAGCAATTCAGAATCCAGTTAGCATTTTTTCACTACTCCAAGGATCACAGTATATAACATCATTTCTGATATTTTCTTGCTGCGTGTAATTGGATGTAGATTAAACGATTATATCGTGAGGTATACATTTCACCTACAGTATTAACTAGATTGAAATTGAAGGAAAATTGAAGTTAGCACCAGCAGTTCTAGAGGTACTTGACACAGCTTCATTGAACTCGTAGAGTAACAGATCAATATTCTAGGCACTAATTTCGAACATGAGTTTATGCTGAAGCAGTATGATATATATATATATATATATATATATATATATATATATAT
>JACCGJ010001628.1:22193-33966 GCA_013407085.1 Atriophallophorus winterbourni
GTTATCATAAAAATGTTTTGATTTTCTTACAGATCTTAATACAATAAACACATTGTAGACGGTCAGAAGTAGTAAACTACCGTGCAGTTACATTGAAAAGAATCATGTCGCTCAGTACTATACTACTATACTATACCATTTAGGAATATCGAGCTAGAGCTATATATTTTATTACTACTGAGTGCGTTAACCTTTTTACTGGTTAAAAATATAGGTATCTAACTTTAGTAAATAAAATCACAATTCAGTTGCAATTATTTATTGTACCCATAAAAATGATAATTTTAACCCTTTGTCTACTGACGGTAACTCTAGTTACCACCTCAAACAAGCATTCGATTGCTCAGTAGCTCCCGTCGGTACCTTCACTCAACATCGTGTGCACTTGTCAAGCGGCATCTGGCATCTGATCCATAAAAATTAATCATGTGTTTTATTTATGCCATAATTAAGCCGAATAACACAAAAATATCATAAAATACGTATAATAATCACCGTAGACAAAGGGTTAAACCTCCGTGGAAAATTCTCACGGTTTATTGAAAAATATGCAATCAAAACAGCGGCAATGTCGCTTTACATTACACTGTATTATTTAAGATTTCTGAGTAAATAGTACTAAATTTCCTTTTAACAATCATAAAGCTTTTGCCAAAAATTAGTTACCATTCTTTCTGCTACATTCACCATGTTATCCGTCATGTAACGTGTGTGTGTATCAACAAACAATCAAATGAATCTTATCAAATGGGATGGTTAAATTAAAGCGTTTACATAATTTTGATCTATCTGCACATCTGTTCTTTAGGTTCAATGTTAGTTATGCGAGCATGTGAAACGCACTTTCAAACTTTCAAACAACGGTTCAAAACGTTTCGCTTGAGCAAGTTCTCCGTCTTATAAACTCAATTACAACTCAACGAAACAACCTTTCACATTTACATTTTTTTATTTACGCTCCGTTGATTAGGATGCCAGGTATTTGACAAGATATTCAAGGTATCATTGGGGTCATTTATATACAACAAAATTTTGTTTCTGACATTCATGACAACCTATACAGTCCAAAGAGAAAACAGATATGAATGCACTCGGCAGTGACTCTACAAGTTGAGAAGAAATTGATCTTCAAATGTTTACGTTAGAAGCACTGTGTAAAGCGCCATGTTGAAGCTTAGAAATAACAGAACCGCTCTTGGTTGCTGAACATAGATCACGCCGCCGGTGTGCAACTGACGCCGATTGACCGAGTAATTTCTATCGCTGTGAGCGCTGCGGAAAAGATTGTCACATTTGAACCGGACTGTTTAGTTATTCTAAAAGTGAATAATGAAACTCGCATGCGATTGTAATGCACATATATAGTTGACATTGACTGAAGAAAGGCAACAAAAAACGATACAGTCAAAAATTTATCCACATATTGCATGGTTGGACATCTGCTAAAGCTGTCATCTACAGCTTGCTTATGGTGAATGATATCGCACATTTTCCGCAAGGTATCAGTGAACATTTACGGAATGACAAAAGATTAGTTATAGTTCTAAACAGATATAACTTGACAGAACTATTTTGTTTATAACGTTGGTCAGTGTTGTAACGTTACTACATAAAATGTTCTAGCATGAATTTGTTCGACCTTATCCCCATTATAATACATTTTTACAAATCTGCTTCAAATTAGTTCATCATTCTATGATGATGTGACCAAATTGACCGCAAAAATTACTTAATTACTATTTTACCTATTTGCCAAAACATATCGCATGCTCTGTTTAGGAAGCGCAACCAGTCCTTTGGGTTATATCAACTTACTATTTCCGTAACTACTTCTTGTATTTTCACTTACGCATAACCTTACGCTTCATCAACAGCAGCATCCGAAGTCATTCCGCTTTTGTTTGACCACTCCAAGCTTCAAACTATGTCCAGTTGTTCGTTTCACCTCACTGGACCTATTATCAAAACGCGTTTCCATTGAGCACCAACGCGCAAACTCTTTCGAACATCACGATACGGCCGAGCAAGCACGATCAGAGGAATGCGTCGCGGTTAAACAAGAAAAATCGGGAACATTCACGAACGATTCATCAGAGGTAGAACACCTCATGCTGTGCGTTACAATATGGAAAACTGGTGTCAACTTAAAAGTACGAGGAAAATTTGCCGCCCTAAAGCATTCTTTATTTGCTACGAAATTTTTTGTTAAGCCGATTTATTTGAATATGACTAGAAATATTCATTTATCGTGATGCTCACATGCTCTACAGTTACACACCACAACCGGTCTCTGATTGTTTGCCGTCACCGGGTGGAGACAGTAAGATCATGTTCAGTGAGCCTTTGAACAGTGGTATAGTTGTAAACCAAAGTAAACATATAGGGTTCTTAAAAAGAACCGTGATTTTCAAACGTGTAAGTGATGGGGATATGAGCACCACGAAATACTGATCGTTTATAAGCGCCTTGAGTTCTCGACCAAGAATCACTTTTGTGATTCTTTAGAAATCACAAAGTCTCAAATTATTGCAAAAAGAGCTAGTAGAATATTTATGTAAAACGTATTTCAAGTCGCTATTTCAAGAAAGTTCACATTCATGATTCAAAATAAACTGATTAATGTGAGATGACGAAAATATTTAATTAAAAAATTACTAATCATTATCCAGTAATCGGATTGCCATCACAATAGCAAATTTGAGAACCATTATGATAGCCCGAACTTCACATAATTACTTTGGATTAGCTATCGTCTTCAAAGTGGCGGTGAGTCTGTTTTTTATTAGATAAGTATTAAAAAACATGTGCTGATTAGTCAATAAATTTTCATTGTAATTTGTCATTGAAATCAGGTAACACATTTTATGTGTTGATCAAATGGTTTTATTTGATCCCGAATATTAAGTACTAAATGATGAAAACTTTTGTATTTCTGCATTAATAAATTCTCATGGGTGTATTTTACGACGAAACGCTCGAGCAGATTTAGGGTTTATCATTTATTCAAATTATTCATCGTGATTCTAACAATAGTGGATCTCTTTGCCATGTTCGCCCACTCAGCTAATTTGATATCAATGCCAAAATTAGTGCAGAATTTGTGCTCACTAGCAAATCTCTAATGTATGCGGTCCATAACATGAATTGTTTATATGAAAATTGATAACTCACGCTTTTCAAAATCAAAGACCTTAAAAAATACTTGGAAGAAAGTTTGCGAAGAAAATGTAAAGAAGTTTTAACAGAATTGATTAGTAATTGATCCCCGAATGCTTCATAAAAGCGGTCTGTTTAGACTATGACTACTGCCAGAAATTCATTTAATTCCTTATGATCTATCTCACGTCATTCATGCTTTTGACTATAAATACTCTATCTCTGTTATAAGTTAATCCAAACATGTAAGACAGTGTAGTGTAATTTCGGCTTATTCTCTCGGTACGCGCAGAGGGAGTTTGAAGAAGACGTCTACGTTTTTAGATCTCTCACAGCGAAAGCTTCAAATAGCAAATAAAGTGCCAAGCGGTTATTGTTAAAATTACTGCCAGAACAAGCTGGGTAATATGGCTGAGCATTTTTTTCAGATATGCCAGTAAACTTTAATTTGATCCGCGGTCCTTTTACTATGTCCTTTTACAACTATGCAATCACAGCTCTTCGAAATGACTATCCATTTTATTAATCAGAATATTTATTGGCTTCTAAGTGAATATGTGTTCTTGTAAAATGGAACGTGTCACATATGCATTTTTCTAAAATACACACACTCAAATTGAAAGAGAACACTCTTTTATTCAAGGCAAACAATCTGGTTGTTCAAGCTGAAAAAGAGTGCTTTTTATCTGATGCCGGAATTCGAACCGCCTTGTTCGGAATAGCTAGGGTGCGAAATGATCAACCATTCAACTGGACAGATTACGATGTACACGCGGCTGATGACCACAACTTCAGTGAGAGCAACATTGCTACCACAACGCAGAAAGATACAGAAATTTCCACAATATTTTTCATCGAACAGTTACCTCGAAGTGGGAAAATCATGTCTAGAAGGTGAGAAGAACAGACATTTTAATGAATAGTTTATAGTGTAATTATTGTATTATTTGACTAGAAATACATTGGATCATGCCTGATCAAATTTAGTTCCCTTACCTTTCAAAATCGACTCATAATGAGATGAGTTTTATTGCGACGTCTTTATTTGTACCACGTTTATATCAAGGAAATTATAACCACGTAAAGTTTGATCAGTATGATTCAGATCTTCAAAAAATAGATGTTGTTATACAATAAGCGGTAGTCCATATCTTGATGATGCACTACATAACAGGTTTCTTTATTCTAGTATATCACATGAAAAAATATAATAACCCGAAAAAAATGAAAACACATTTGATAGTCATGACTAAGTAAGACGCAATGTCCTTGAATCCGCTATTTTTATTTGACTATTTTGAGTTATTGACTGAAATATAAAGAGTAAATTCCAATTTACCTCCGGTTGGCCTAACAATTTATATACATCTAGAGTGTCTCTTAATTTATGGAATAAGTTGTCGTGTATATGAGTGATAATATCTCTGCTGTGGTAAAGATAGTATGCTCTAAAGGAAATCAGGCATCGTTTTGAGACATCCTGATTCATGCTCAGCTGAATATAACGCAGTTATCCTTCAATAATGAGTCATCAGCGTCGAGGTTCAAATATTTTGGCTAAACGGTGTTCTCGATCAACAAATGAGGCCAATATCAAACTTGCATGTTGTATTTTCAAACATATGTTCAATCATTACTTTTTCAACTACTTGGCTTCAACTACATTAAGATAAATAAATTTTTAGATAATTCTTATCCAGTCTACAGACGATACATGGTGACAAGCTTGAACAGCGAGAAATTCTGGATATCGCGTAGGCAAACCAAACTTTGATCATTATTGGAAGGCGAATGTGCTCCTCGAGCAATGCGCATACAACGTTCTTTCGTCTTGTGTCAAGATAGAATGCTTTGCTCCGTATATATGGTGGGATTTAGTTCCTATTGGAAAAAAACAGTTTATGAAACCGAATTGCAGAACCTTGTTGAGTGTCTATTGCGCTAATCTCTATTTACCAACATCAGTTCACTCGAGGTCGCTTTCAAAAATAGACTGTTTATCATTTGACATAACACGCGTTTTAGTTCCTGTGTAGCAATTTAGTGAATAATAGTCCGAGTTGAAATGCTCTTTTCGTCTGTTACTCTGAAGAATCTTATGTTATTAATAGAATAAATCATTGATCTCCATCCACTTAATTATCCAGGTTTAATGGTTTTCATTATATTTGTGCTGGAATTTGAATTGGACAATGAAATATTTCCTGTTCAGTAGCATGCTACAGATCAGTTGTCGTTGAAAGCAAGTTTCCATCAGTGACATTTGCTTAGTTATAAATGTAATCCAGGCAATCCGTTTCCCATTTCCACTGATCGAGTGAATGTTTTAAAATCAAAATGTTATTGTTCGACAAAGCATGTTGTGGAGACAATGCAAATGAATTTTGTGGTTTCTTGAAATATTTTTGACCGTAATTTTATTCTAACATATTCTAATTAAGCAACTTCTCATGATATCCTAACGAATATTTTTTCATCATACTGAGACAATAAAAGACATTTTATCGAAACTACAGGAAATGGCTATATTCCTAAATGCCTCAATATAATATATATATATATATATATATATATATATATAATATATATATATAGCCTATGGTCAAAAAGCTCATTTGCACGCATTTCCGTCACACAAACACACACATTCCCCAAGAGAGGTTTCGTGCTGCTGGAACTCATCAGATTCGGACAGTAGGATCAGGATCCGCGTAAGCTTGAAACAGTGGAAGAATGGTAAACAAGTTGCGCTTGTATGTCTTTGTTAGGTAAGATCGTGGGGTAGTGGGATTTTCGTGTGTGACGTAAATGCATGTAAATGAGCATTTTTGTTGATTGTCATGGGTCCAAACTCAGTCTACATCAGTGTGGGCTCATGTGATTGAAGAGGTTGGTCATACCAACCTTGAATCTAATATTTTGTTCAAAATGAGGATACCTATTACTTGGTGTGGTAGCTTGATGTAGCCATTTTGACACACATTAAGCGTGTGCAATTTGAGAAAAACCGAACAATACACAACGAATAACAATTTCCTGACTATGTTCACCTTGTTTTCGCTCTCTTTGATGAACTCTCGCCTTCTTCGATTGGCACTTAATGTTGAAATTTCAGGCGAGGCTGCTAATCGTGGAGCATATTGCATATCACAAATCACAGATGCGCTTGACCTTGGTTGGTTACAAACACTCTACTACCGTAATTTATACCTCTAAGCAAATAGGCTAAATGACTTGCGGAAAACACAAATTCATGTGGAAAACTTTCGGACAATATGCGCTCTTACCTTGTTTTGATTGCAAATATGTAGTGCACAATTGGGTTCCATATCAATGGAAAAAGTAGAACATAATCCGGCAAATTCGCCCATCCAACGTTGAATCATGTTTTCACACGAATAAAATCAACATGTGATATGCATGGCATTTTTGAAAAGTGCGTGAGGCAAAAATAATCCTAAGTTGTGTTTTGTCACAAAAAACTCGTTTGGGTGGTATTCCTTTGATCAATATACCTTTGAGAAGCACGATAAATGTATACAGATGGAACAAAATTGATTTCAAATTTGAATTTTGTATACACTTTATTTATCGTGTCACGGATATGATAACCAGTCGTACGTCTTCCACTGAGCACAAACAACTTAGAACATGTCGTTGATATGTTTGTATGATGTATGAAATTACAAGCCTGGATCGAGGAAAGCTGACGCACAGTCAGAGGCTGCGCGTTGGCTAAGATACTGTCAGGTTGCTTAGACCAAGACAGATATAATAGAAAATTAGGAACTGGCAATGAGACGCCATCGTGCCCGTGCATGCGGTTCCATACCTTTGGAAATCAATTTAGGAAGATCACCTGCGCAGAACTTGAATATTGTACAATTGCATATCCGCGTAAAGATACCATGGGGGTGTGTGTTGAGGCAAGTAGAGAACCTGGATCGTGTTCGGAAGAAACTGAAGTAACTCCTTTAACTAGACGTTCTCCATCATTAGAACTACGTGTGTTGCAATTCAAAAGGAATAAATTTGAACAACATATAATATACGTTTCCTTTCCTACAAAAAATAAATCAAGAAATACCTCATAGTTGCTGCCTAGAGAATACAATAGACAGTATTTCCAGGAGAACAATATTTCAGAGAAGTATTTTATGTGATCTGTCATTTATTAAGCTTTCCATTGATTTTATTAACTTCAGATATGGTCGTTGTGAAGCTGCTGAAAATGAACTCTATATTTTTTTAAGTCAGTTCAACACTGGTTGAGGGTTGACAGTGAAAAACACACATTCAGCGTACCAGATATCATTCTTAGCTCTTAAAATCAATGTGTTCCGTTTAAATATCCTTTTAACACATTTAAGAAGCGTGTTCCGCTCATTAAAATAATAGCTAACTTTAAGACATTTTGCTTTGATTTTCAAATAAATTTACAAAAATTACTTCACATTGTCGCTAAAATTAAATTAGTAAGCAAGCGTAATGCGGGGCAATTGTTTTTGAACATTTGCAATTGTTCTGTGCGATTGGATTTTTGTGTTCAGTAAATGCCAAGACTAAATCAATCGTATATTGTTTAAAGGTCTAGGCATAAATGTATTTTTCCAAACATTTTAAGTGTTTGTAAAGCTTTGATCCTAGCTCAAAGCTGTTTCATTTACAAAGCAGGCGAGTTATTCATCCTCGCTAGAAAAACCTATTTTATAATACATGTACACGCAACGTGTATTTTCTATAACTTCGTTATTTGACTCGTCAATATATGAGATTGTCGGGACGAAACTTTGGAATTACTAAAAATTTCTTACTTCTTGATGAGCATATTGCTTTGTTGGAATATTCAGCAAAAAATCAACTGCTCTTCGGTTAGAAATCCGAACTCTAAACTCTGAAAATTTTAGGGTGTATTAACTTATAAGCTTAACGCCGTACATAGAGTAAAAAATATATAATATTCCAAGAAATGTAGGGACAGTCACATTCAACATGCTCCGTCATGCGAGAACCTCAACTGATTCTGAATAAGAATAGAAAAGGGAATTAGAATTGAATAGATCGAGATCCTCACCACAAAGGCGTTTTGATGTTTACGGTTGTCTTCCGAATATACATTTATTACGCTTATTAAATGACAGTATATGCAGATGAACTGCTCCTATTCTTCTGCTACGCGTTGTGTTGATATCATGCATTCAACATCGCTGTGAGAAAAATGTTTTCAAGCCTAAACGGCAAAAATGAATTTGCAGTGCATAATGGGGCCAATAGTTAGGATAACCTCGAATATACCGTAGTTTGCTGCTCATCGTTCAATCATTCGTCGACAAGTTAAAGGGTTGTCTTCGTGGTCAAAAGCTTGAGCTGATCTCCTGAAAACCTGCTCGACGTAAGATGTCTTCAAGACACTTCTTACACGGAACTTGCCAAGCGGTCCACTGTCATTTAGGAAAGAAAGACAAATTCAGACATTAACCTCGTTATTTTCGCTACGACCTTTTGCATTTGGTGCATAAATCACCATTACTGACGCTTTTTCCCCAATGAATTATGTGCAAAATAGTTTAAAGATTCTCCGTAGTATATATCCAAGATTATATTTTCCAATTTATTCATCGCTGGTCTATGTCGCATAATGAGAAGCTCAGCCTATTCTGTTTGGACTGCAAAGTCGTAGCAAATATATTCGGTTACATTTTCCGATATGGTATTCAGCTCAATATAATACCGATTCAAGTTTTCACAGTATAAAGTGGTTTCATAAACCTAAAATTTCCATTCTCGGTTTTATAATTATCAGCTATTGTTAATCAGTTCGGCACAGTCAAGCTTCGATGGTCGATTCACAACCTGGTTCAAGTCAGTCTAACAAGCGAATGTGTGGTGCTCACGTTCCTTGCACTTGCCCACCACAACCGGTTTCTGGATGGTTTCCTTAATCAGACGGGGACAGTAAGACACGTTAAATAGTCTTCAAAACGTGAATAAGTATTAAACATATTTCTATTTGCAAGCTAATGTTAATAAGCTTCGTACAGATGACATTTAGATGACCGATTCACTCAAACAGATTCACTTAAACCGGTTTCGGGCAGTATAAAATTTTCAGGTATATACGGTCAGACCGAGTTTTTCAAACAAATGCGGCATCTCTCAAAATCCTACTTAACAAATATTCCTAAAGAATTTCGTTTCATAATTAGACGCACTTATCCAACGGTACATAACGTGATAACCCGTAGGAGAATTTTATCTTGCTTCAACGTTTGACTGAGTGAGACCAGAAGAAACTTCGAAATTAGAGCTCAGTTGTGTTTCAGACATGATATAGATTTCAAATCAAACTCATATTACACACTCAGAACTACAGGTTCAAAGACGCATACACCGTAACATTTCTTATGATGAAAACTTAAATATTCAATTTCGAAAGAAAATATTATTGGACACATTCTATGCATTAATTTAATTATCAAACAAACTGTATTCTCCAATGACAGCTCTTAATTCTTTTTATCAAAATGGATACACGGAAAAATTTTGAAAATAGATTTTAATCGATTTAAAAACAAACCAAAGGAGCGGGTTTTCGTTTTTCAATTTAAAAACTTATAATGGTTATAAGCACGGTGATTGACAAGGATAATAGGAATCGAATGCTAAACATGTTAGCATTATATTTATGAATTATTGCCGTTTATTACGGTATCATCGTCAGCAATAACCACAGTGACATAGCATCCTCGTGCTTGTAAATATGCTTTTTAAATGTACACCCTATCCCGCGAAACCGCTTAGTTCAATTACCAAAATGTTATGCATTACATCAAGCTTTTCTTACCACAATACTCATATCGTACTCAAACAAATAAACAACATTTGTTGGAGCAAATTGTGCAAAAGGCTTTTCAAGATAACTGCTTTGTGAGACAGTTCTGTCACGCCTCATCCAACAGACATTTGACGATTGATTCTGTAATAAATATTCTCACTTTTTTGAGAAAAAAATAATTAGAGTGAAGGCTATTCTTTTTGGTATTTCACATCAATCACCAAAACACGTGGATAAGAAACTTGAAACGCGAACACTGAGTGTGATCAACATGAAGTATTAAATGGAGATCAATGTCGCTTGACATTGCTCAAGTTTGATCAGCCAATGTGGAACAAATTAAGAATAGATGAAGAACGAGTCATTTTCGAGCACATTAGTTCGTTCTAAATAATTTAATCGCTATGGATTAGCTGCCCTCATACACGTAGATAGGATTCAAACCCATGATCTTGAATAAAAATGCTCATTTGAATGCTTTTCCAACACAACCCACGGTCGGTTTCGTGCTGTTTGCACACAACAGGTAAGGGAAATAGGACGTGTTTGGGCTCGTGTGGTTGAACAGGTTGGTCGTATCAACCTTATCCAGCAGTAGCACTTGTTTCCATTCTTCCATTGTTTCAAGCACATGCGGATATTGATCGTATTGAGCCTACCTGATGAGTGCAAACAGCACGAAACCGGTCGTGGGGTGTGTGTGCGTGATGCAAATGCAAGCAGATGAGCAATCTTGGATAATGTTGAGACACTCAGCAATCGATTGGAATATGTTTGGGGCCGATCATGTATTCATAATGCAAAGAAATTTGAGTGCAATCGGTTAGAGTAGTTTTTGGGTAACGTTTCACTTCTGACACAGAAGCTTCGTCAGACCAAAGGTGATAGTCAGGACAGAGAACATGATTAAGTAGTAGTCAACCCACCACCACTTATTTGACCTTACCACTAAACAGCCTATAGTACGCCTACAGTGCGTCACGTCTCGTGAGCATGACCAGGATCAGTGGTTCATTTTCCTCACAGTGTGTATCCAAATCAATCTGATACAAGTGAACACGGTCAAGGTCGGTTGACACACCGGTCGACATACGTAAAAGTACATAACTAACAGGGTTAAGGCTATTTTTAAAAAAATCTAATGAACAAGTAGGTATAAGGTGAATAAAACTATTTACTTTCGCATCAGTGCCGAGCGCCAGATTGTGGAGATTTCTGCCCCATCAACTTTATTAACCGCCAGTCGACCTGCCTTGGCAATTTCGACCGCCTCCGCATGTAGGCGGATTGCACTCAAATTTCTTTGCATTGCGTTGAGACATTCACTTTTCCAACACGACGAACCATGTGACTTCTTAGAAGTACATTGAAGTGGCATAACCAGATAGTCAGATTTTAGACTTTTGTCTGATTACCGGTTTGCAGATAAAAGTTATTATCTAATTATCTCACTGCATACTGGATAAATAACATTAATATAACGTTCATTCGGATGATACGCGAAATATTTCTTCATCAGATTAAGTAAATGATATGCGAGCAGTTCAGTTATTTTTGGAAGACTTCTATAAGTCTAATTGCGTAAAATTTTACTAGGATTTCGCTAACGTCACTTAATCCTACAACGGCATTACTTGAGTTATGCAATCGTCAAGAAGCCATTGATTAACCTCACATCTCCGAGCTGTGAGAAAATTACACATCAATATCACATTCTCGGAAATAGTGCATTGTTCTCGACAACCGCCATCTTGTAACTTTGGTTTTGCTCCAGACTCGGGA
>JACCGJ010001629.1:0-10996 GCA_013407085.1 Atriophallophorus winterbourni
ACTCCCGCGGATCTGTCGAGTTCATGTTATGCCTTCTCCGTGAGCGGTTTCTCATTAGTCCATATGTTGCAGACAATTGGAGATGCTGGTTAATTGAATTTGTTGTTGAGTGCCACGCTTCCAGGAATTGTCGCGCCTGTCGGTCGTTTCCTCTGGCTAATATTCTTGTGCGGTCCCAGTCGAACTGATGAACAAATTGATCAATATGTATTGAAATCAGTGAATTCCGGTCATGTCTGCGTACGGCCAACTGGTGTTCATGTAGTCTTCTGCTGAGTTTGCGACTTGTTTGTCCGACGTAGTTCTTTTCGCAATCTCTGCTTGAAATCTTGTAGACGATATTCGACTGTTCTTCTTTGGCCACTTTCTCCTTCGTGTTTTTGAAGTGGTTGCAAAGTGTTGATGCGGGTTTATGCGCGATGTCCATTCCACGTGGCCGAAGTACCGAAGTTGCAATTTCGGAGATATGTTGGATATAGGGCAGAGTGCGTCTGGTTCTGTTTTCTCCTGGGTTTCTTTGTTGGGGTCGGTTGTACCTGGAAAACTTTAACCAGATATTCTTCTTTTATTCTTCTCGGTTCATCTGTGCTGCAATGGGATGCCGCTCTTGTGAATAGGGTTCTGACGCGACTGCGTTTGTGAATTCAATTCAATGCAATGCAATTTTAATCGTCTAAAAAGCATATCGCTTTACCAAAAACCACAGAATAATATGGGAACTGCGAATAATATAACAAGCAAAAACGGGATTTGGTTGTTTACTGAGTAGTTCAAGAATCAGGTGAAAATCCAATGGGTGGAAATTGTTTTCGATTGGTGGGATGACAAATCTAGATGCATGGGGTCGAGATGTATAATTTTCTACGATGCAGGGGTTAAGGGTCAAAAACTCATGTTGACTTCGTTTGAAAATCTGCTGATTTGAAGAGTTTACAACATAATCGGGTAGATTGTTCCAAGTAAAACAACTCGCATGGCAAAAATGTCGTCTGCAGTTGAGTCGCGATTGAGGGACAATTAGAATAAAGGTGTGAGCTCTTGTCTTATGTGAGCCCCGTAGATTAAACAAGCATTGTAGAGGGTGATTTCCGGTATTCAAAATATAGTAAACCAGAATCAAATCCCCTCGGAGACGAAAACGTTTTTATTCCCTCATTGTATGGCACCTGGCTGAGTCTGGTGACAAGTTTGGTAGCTCGTTGGTATATTCTTTGCAAAGTCGCATGGCGACCATACTTGAACTGCATATTCCATCGTGGGTCTGATGTACGTATTTATAATACCGGGAATTGTCTGTTTTGAGAACCTATCGAAAATATTCTTTAGGAGTGACAATTTCTTTGATGTTTTGCGGTAGACGTCGTTGCACTGGCTTGACATCCCTAGGGTGTTGCTTATTAACACACACAAGTCCTTTTGTTACATGATCCACTAGAGACTGTACCACGAAAAAAAGAGAATGAGAGAAAGAGATTCTGCCAAAATGTTTAACATATGACACTTTTGGAAATAGAAAAAAAGCGATTTGTAGGGACCAAACTTGGAGGATGTTCCGATCCTTCTGGATCAGATCGCAGTCTTTCGGGTTATTTATCCTCCACCACACTTTTATATCGTCCGCGCACAGTACGATCTTGCATTTGATGAGAGCTGGTATGTCATTAGCATAAAGCGCGAAGAGGATTGGTCCGAGGACGGATCCCTGAGGCACTCCACTTGTCACGGCTACCGACTTCGATAGAGCACCGTCCACAGAGACTTGAACAAGCCGATCAGTCTGGTAATTTCTAATCATCGATCCTAGTTTCAGTTCATGCTGAGCACGGTTTGAACACGAAGTGTCTTGATAACGTCGAACTGGTCCGACGGAGTATGAAACATGGTAGAATAAAGCGTCATGTTGAGGTGGTTGAAAGAACAAAAGCTGGTGAGAATGCAGTCCACAAGGTGACGGATAACTCCACACTCTGGGGGATAAATATTACGGATGATAATTTAAAGTGTGCACACAGGTTAAACAAGCAGGTTTGTCAGACGTTGCTCGCACATACATAATTAATATATTACACAGCTTGTGAGAACAACGACGTTGGTATACAACACGAGCGTGCTAAATGCTCAACTATATGGCAGCGACGCCTGGACCATCTACGCAAGACAAGAACGAAAGAGTAATGCTTCCCATTGACGAAGCATCCGCCGTATCTTGAATATATCTTGGATGAGCAAAGTAACGAATCATAAAGTACTTTCTAAAGCTGGTCTACATTGTAGGTAAACCTACTACGACAGCGTCGCCTACGCTGATTTACGTACAGCTCAACGCACCCGTTAATAGGACACTTCATTCCGCTTCTGTGGATAATAAGTCGAAGTAGTAGATACCGGTTAAAAGCTCAAAAGGCGTAGAGCTAAGCACATGAAGCTGCTTCCAATGGTTGCAGAGATTGAGGCGTGGCTGTCATGAGACCGTTATTCTATCATAAATTGCTTTTTATACTATCTAACTAGTTTAAGTTTTCAGAACAAAAATGGTAGTATTCAAATAGTCTACTCTATGGAGTGCTTTAATCAGAAAGTTGACATTTGGGCAGACCGCATCTGCGGTAAAAAGACGTTTGCAAAACAGAAATGAGAGCTCTCAGCTCTGACCCTACGCGGTAGGAAGAACTTGCTATTGACCACTTAATTTGAAGGAATTGTTTAATGACAATGTTGTAAAGAGCAGATACAACTCTTTGTTGCTAAACGTAGATCAAGCCGCTGGCGTGTAACTGACGCCGATTGACAGAGTATGGCATATCGCCGTAAACACTGCGGGAGCGATTGTCACTCAGGAATCTGACTGCGTAGTCATTCTAAGCGCTGCGAAGATTGAAACCATCATACGCTTGTGATGAAGAACGTCAACATTGAAAATAAACCGTATGAAGCGGAGTCCGTCAATTGACTTTAATCTCGCTTCTTTAGCCTAAGCAAATTAGGAATTTTCAGACAATTGCAAGTTGAACCTGGACCATGTTCATACTGACGCCCCTTGTCTGATGAAGCTCCTGAATTACGAGCGAAACGTTGCCATCGATCTGCTCTAACTGATTCATGGCGAACAGTCTTTTCAGGGTTAATCTTACTGCGTCCAGCTGATAAGGACAAACAGCCCGAAGTGGGTTGTGATATGTGAGTTTGCGGGAAGTGAGCAATCCACGAATGTTGTTGGCCTCATTCGGTCGATGTCGACCATGGATGTACATCACAATCGCATGAATTTTCATGTTCTACAGCTTTTTGAATGACCAAACAGTCCGATTTGGGAGAAACAATCTCTTCCGCAGCGCTCGCAAAGATAGACTGAACTCGGTCGATCGGCGTCAGTTGCATGCCGACGGCGTGATCTGCGTTCAGCAGCCAAGAGCTGTATCGGCTCCTCAACCAGCTTGCAGACGACGCTTTACACAATGCCTCCAATGTGAGCAGTCAAGAGCAAGTTCTTCCCAACTCGCCGGGTCAATGTTAAGAGCTTTCATATCTCTTTTGCAAACGTATTTGCCCAATGGTCAACTTCCTAATTGCAACTCACCATAGATTAGATCTTTCGAAATACGACCATTTTCCATTATGTAGACATGACCAAGCCACCGCAGACGGCGCTTTCGCATTAGGGTAAACATGCTCTGTAGACCAGCTTTTGGAAGCACTTCAGCATTAGTCACAAATGAGTGGGCAAGTAAATAAACAATCATTGACTATCTTCAAGATTTGGTACTTCGCAGAGGGGTGGATTTAATTGGAAGCTACTCATTTATGTGCTGCTCTAGGAAAACTGTGCACTGCTGTATATGATATGGGGATATTTTCGCCTAAGATAATCACAACTTTGGGCCTATGAGAGCTGTTCTGGATATTTTAGTAAAGGTTTAATCTCTGCATGCCAAACTCTGATTATGTACGTTAAGCTGATGCATTTTAAAATATTTGAACGAATAATAAAACGCATTGCTAGCAATCAGACATCGCGAGACATGTCATAGCTTCATGTCTATCGATTACACTGCAACGACCCCAAAGTCAGTCCAAGGTCCAAGGTGAACTCTTTGTCTGGTTTCACCTTCATTTCAACGAGATTCATTCATGCGAGGAAAACTAATGAGAGGGTCTCGAAGTCTATTGACAATCAAAATTAAATGAGGATTTTATCGATCGATTGATTGATTGGATTTTTTCAAAGTGGAATTGAAAATAATGGCACATTTTGGATGAATGGAGGTACTTGTTCACTATCCTCCGTACGTGTATTGAAGAGAAATTTTCTTTAAAGAAAGATTAACAATCTGCTCGCCTGTCTGTAATCAACCAGATAATGCACGTACCGCTAGTCTATACTTCAATGTCATATTCTATGAAGCTCCATGTCAAGCTTTTAGTTCCAAATCGATATATCCAAGAAAAAGTTTTGACAATATGGAGCATCTTGCTGTTCCTTCTATTAAATGGCATACGATTCACAGTCGCTCAAACTAATACAGTATCTAAATCCCTTCACATTCAAACTTTCATATCATCTTCAAATAAATTCATTTTGGATGTCACGATTTGGGGTGTTTATTTATGCAAATGAGAGCACAAAGAGGGCCTCGCGTATGTTAATGTACAACCCCGCTGACCGCATTCGTTTACTGCGGCAACACTCCGTCTATTCAAACACTTTCAAGATTCAAGAATGTATGGTCACAAAAAGCACATAGCTTCAAAGTTACCATATCATAGTAAATATTCGTTCAATAAGAGCAGTGATTCTTAACCTTAACCTTATTGACTCACAGCGACAATTTCAGGAATGCGCCGCTTTGTCTTGGTAAGTGCCGCTCTCATATCATTTTCGCAACAAAGTTTGTTCCTTTTCTTTGTTTTTATGTTTACCATCATCGAAAAGGACGGCTCGCAAAAATATGTTTTAACAAACGGTATGAGAATCTCGAGGGCTTTCTTAGCAATAAGAGGGTACGCAACGACTTGGTGACACCAATACCTTGAGAGCTTTGTTGTTCTGAAGAGTTGCTGTTGAACCTGTCTCTCCTGCAGTTCAATGATTTCGTCCAGGTATTCATCATTGACATCTGCTGTCGCAACACTAATTGTGAGGGCTGTCTCACCCATGCTGGATATGAGTTACTGGTGGGGAAGTATCCGTCGAGAGACTTTGCGAGCTCATCTAAGTACATTGCAATTGCTTGCATCAGTGACCTGGGTACAGAAATGTCTCCGATATCGGACAAGTCTTCGATAGGACGAATCTCGACACGCAGAATTGTCCCGAAGTCACGTGCAAATTATGTGAAAAACCGGTGAGTCCCATGGCGCGTAAACTAATAACGTGTTTTCTGTGTATGGCTAAAATCCATGGTAAAACGTCGAACCCCAGAAAACAACTCACCGAACCCCAAGGGTTCGATCGAACCGAGGTTAAGAACCACTGAATAAGAGGTATAAAAAACAATTATACGATGTCACTGGAGTCAAGTAATACGCTTACCCTGAGCCATTACACAGGCATCGTCAAATCGTTATGCAACAAATAAGTATAGAAGTTTCGAGTGAATGTTTTAATACAGGGAGAGGTGATAATTGCTTCGGGAAGGGCATTGCACAGGAAACAGACACGTACCGAATAGAAATATCGGCGACAGTTAATACGGGAATGGGGAATTTGTAGTGCCGCTGAGTGGCTACGTGTAATTCCTGACTCACGGTATTTGAACAAATGTTTGAGTGGATGATCTGGAGTATTTAATATTTAGTATGTAATGATAACGTCACTTCGAAGTCTACGTTGAAGGGGAGTGGGGAGCTTTAGCTTTTTCAACCTTTCCTCGTATGTAAGGTCTCGAAAACCACGCACGAGTTTGGTTGCACGATGATATATCCTGTCAAGCAAGAATATATCTTTTTTAATCCACGGAGTCCTTGCTTGCGATGCATGTTCTATTGTGGGAATTAAGTAGGTCTTCATGAAGTTTGGCAACGTTCCAGGCGTAAAGGTTCTGAAGATCTGTTGCAGCATACCTGGACGCTTTGAAGCACGCTTGTAAATGACCTCACAATGTACGCTGTTCTTTAGGCTGCCACATATCCAGACTCCAAGATCCTCCTCCGATTCAGTCTAGCTCAAAATCGTCTGCCCAAAGTGATATTCGTACTGAATCTGGATCTGACAGACAGCTACAACTTACATTCGAAACTTCAATTATAGGTGCTCACAGAGATGTAGTGGTAGTGCTTGGACGAAAAAATCCTTATTTGCTTGTATTTCATCACACACAAATCCTACGAACGAATTTTATCTTGAATCTAATTGGTTTACCGTGTGTGGGATCATGCGAATGGACAGATGGGTCGTGTTATCTTTACCCAACAGTGACTCACAAGCGCAACTTGTTTACCATTCATCCACTGTTTCAAGCGCATACAGATCCTGATCTTAGTGTCCCTACCTGATGAGTGCAAACAGCACGTAACCGGTTGTGGGGTGTGTGTGATGGAGATGCATGCAAACAAGCTTCTTGGTTCCTGGTCATGGGTTTGAACCCCGTCTACGTGAGTGTAAGCTCCTGTGATTGAACAGTTTGTTCCTACCAACCTGAGTGCAAACAGCATGAAACCGGACGTGGGGCGTGAATGTGATTGAAATGCATACAAATAAGCTTCTCGGTTCATGGTCATGGGTTTAAACTCCGTCTAAATGAGTGTAGGCTTCTGTGATTGAACAGGTTGGTCGTACCAACCTTATTCCACCGTGGCATACAAGCGCAACTTGTTTACGATGCTTCCACTGTTTCAAGCGCATGTGGTTCCTGATCCTACTGGGCCGACCTAATGAGTGAAAACACCTCGAAATGGATCTTGGCTTCCGTGTAGTGGGAATGCATGCAAATGCATTTGTCCGTTACTAGATCTCACCAATCTTTATTGGTCCTTCATCAATCAGTTTATCGATTTATTTCAAACTGTCTCTTTGGTCTTGGACCAAATTAACATCCCGTGTGCTAGTTACATGAAACTGAAACACACCACAGGCCTGGATCTACTTGTTGACCAATCACACTCATTCGGTTGATATTTATCGATCGACCGTACCCCATGTGACGTGGTGCCATTTCAATTTAAATCCATTAACAAAGGGCGTGGTCATGTGACGTCAGCATGGAATGTTAATGTCTGCCGACAAGCTCTAGTGCTGGACACAGGATTCGGAAATTACGATACGTGTAGATCTGTTCCATTGTTCACCATAAAACTTGTCAATACTGTCCAACAGATTGAATACATTAGAGCATGAATGCACATCTAAAAGTATAGACGCCACAAGAGGAGTTCCGCAGGTCTCGGTGCTTTGACCTCTTTTGTTCTTGGTGTATATGAATGATCTTGTGGAGAATATTGGGTACAATTTAATACTGCTTGCTGAGTATTTGAAAATATTCGAGACCGATCGGGAGTCTATAATCATGAAAATAAAGTCTATAATGAATCGGTTATAGCTTTTGTGTTCAGAAGCGAAACGTTACCCAAAACTTGCTATAACCGATTCATTAAAAGATGTTTGCTGATAATATTAAAATATGGAAACACGTTAGGTCTATTAAGGACTCCATGGCATTACAACGGGGGCTGTGCACCTTGTACGGTTGATCCTAGAATAATAAGTTGCTCTTTAATCCTGTGAAAGGTAAAATACTGCGGCTTGTAAGTTCTCTGCACTACACTCTTATCATCTTGGCATGCAAGATCTCGTCTGGACTACCGGAGAAACAGATCAGTGGTTCTGGGTGTCGTGTAACTAAAATCCCGGATATCATTGCAGAACAAAGTATAATAAAGCCTGCCACATCTTAGATCTGCTAAAAAGGATCTTCAGGAGTTCCACGCCTGAAACCTCGACCCTTTACTCAATACATGTATACCCAGTATGGGGTATTCAATCCAAGCCTAGGCACCATGTCTGGGAAATACTTGACAGGATTAATCATTGTGTGACTAAGTTGCTATCGTGTTACGAACTTTCACAGTCCCAAAAGCGACATTTGTAACTAAATCTATAGGATTTCATCCAACGATGAATGCAGAGTGACCGTGTGTTGTATTTAGAATTGTGCACAACAAAATCACCCCCCCCAACATATACAAGCACTCAAGGACCTTACTCGAACCCGCAAACATTAAAAGGTTTTTATCATTTCAGATTGGATATTCGTCGTATTTTTTTGCCCAAAGAAATCATAAACTCGGAACCATTTGAGGTTTTCCCATCAAAGCTCGATGATTACAAAACGAATCATGTGTTATGAGATTTACCCTTTTAATTCTTGGAAGATTTTACATTTTTACTCTCCATATATCATCATCCTGTGGTTTTTGTTATGCTTATTGCTTCTTCTACCATAATACTTTGGGAGTTGTGAATTCTGAGTACATCTCAAGCATTTAATGAAATTGGAAACAGATATTGAGTTGATGGATGCTTTAAAGTGCACGGCGATAAAACTTGTCCACACCTCATAAAACTGAAACAAAATTCAGCCCAATAAAGCGAGGAGCACCAATCTTCATTTTGACAGTACTTAATCAATTACACTTTCATTTAAGACATTTTTACACATCTCTCATAACACACAACTGTTAAGAGGGCACTTTCCTAACGAATAAAACAAGCCAGTTTACCTGATCGACAAAATTTGGCAACGGAGAGAAAATGTTGTTGGGTAAGTCATGTTGTACCTTGGTAACAAACCCCATTCAAATTCGAATTTTCTGACTCGCCCATGACAACCAACTTCCTTCGTTCCCACTATGCACATTCCCACGATTATGGTGTACCCTCACACGTTCAATCTGTTGTTGCCATATAAATATAAAACATGTCCACGGTCAAAACGCACACACTGGGCGCTTGGACCTTGGACTCCCGATCAACGTTCCATTCCGGTCTTGTTCTGTTTACCTGGCTGTTGGGTTAAAGACAACGCATAGATTGATAGAGCGCAACGCTGTCTCTGCTGCAACATCAACGATACATCCATCATAACAACACCCTTTGAAACTCTCTCGATACCTAGCTGGTTGAACTGCCGTTTCCATTCTCCGCGTGCAATTGTAGAACAGTTAACCTATTCACGTGGTAAAATCGGAAGCCATTGACATCGGAAGCCATTAGATACCCGTTCCAACAGTATGTTTTTACGTTTGATAATAATCGTCAACAAAATTTCGGATCATATTTTTACCATTCAACCAGATGTACATTTTTGTGGGTTTTGTAAAGCATAGTTCTTTTTACCCGCATATCATCTTTGAATGAATCTACGAGTTTCATATTTCAAATTGCTTTGCAGGACAACGAAGTATTGATTTCTCTGGTGTCCGGTCACCTTTTCCCCAGTCACTTAATCCCCAGGGAAGGTATTCTAGATAAGATTTAAGATAAGAAGATATTAAAATGTGTTCAATGACTTTTGATTATGGTACTAGTAGCAAAGGTCGAAGGACATTAATTTACATCCAACATCCCACCATGTGGACAATTCTCAATGATTTGCGAAAGGATTACCGACAGCATACTGTTCTTCAAGCAAGTGCTCGGGTTCATATCAAACAGAAGAAGAAGTATGCTGAGATATGCGCCAGGACATTTCTAGCAATTCAGCGATACTCAAATACGGAAAGATTGGCGTTCTTACAATCAATTGCATATCTCTCCTGCTAAATAAATTCATTTGAACGTATTGTGCATTCTTCACAAGTTATCAAACTGGTGATGAAATGTCTGGAGATTAAGTTTCTGACGATTAATTGTCAGTAAACCGATTTCTCTGGCTCCAATAAACACGAGAACCATTTCTAACCCGCAGGCCCATACGTCTTCTCTGTATTGAAGCTAGTTTTGGACAATAATTCCTGCTGAAAAATGCACAAAACCTCTCAGAGTATCTATAAAAGCAACCTTGATTTTGTAGAATTCCCTCCACACTTCGGCATACAGTCCTTCCTTAGATGTCGTACATTCAAGAGGTTCAGCAACAGCTATGGAGAAGAAGATGAATTACTTCCTCAAACAGGTAGGATATCCTTTAAGTGGAAGGAAGCCCAATATTTCGGTGCATATTCCATCACACGCAGGTTGAACATCACAAAGAAAATCCCAGATGAGAATGTTCCATATCAGTGTGCGACTAGTTAAATCGAACGGAACGACGTCGATCGAAGATCTACATCCACGACACATGAATGCTTTATACTCCACATCGTTTTGTATGTCCACTCGGGAATAACAATAGTAGTCGGTGTGATCTTTAGTACGAGTTGAGTCAACACTGTTTATACCCTGTCTGTGTGATATCCGTGCAGCAGGTATACGTGCTCTTCTCCATTTTAACGATGATGACTCTAAGTATACAAATTGCGCGCGCTTATTTTGACCCAATTCAAGGTCAAATGACGTGCAGATCACGAAATCTTCTCAAGCAGATGTGATGCACAGCTTTTCTGTGATCTCCTATGGTGTGCTCAGATATTTTGAGCTTGAATGAGTTTTGAGGATTACAAGCTGTTACCAAATCAGAAAATGGAAAATCAGACTGAGTGGTTAGGAGCGATTTCGACAGTGGGCTGCATTGTTCAAACAATGGTTTATCAACGGAACGAGATTTCTGGAAGAAATCTTCAGCCTTAAATGAATTTCCACCAAGAATCAATGGAAACGAACGTAGAGAATCGGGGAAGACTAACGATTGGACCACCATGGAATAGAGGATATGATGTTCGACCTTCGATCTGACGGTTTGTTCGTTTTGAATCCCACCGTTGGAGAAAAATAGGTTCGACCAGATGCCCAATGTAGCCAGGTGTCGAACAGGTATCAACGGTATTTGGGAAACCAACTGCGCGAGAGACTATCACGCTGTTGAATTAGCGGAATCATGATGTGGATAGGTGAAATACATGA
>JACCGJ010001630.1:0-44230 GCA_013407085.1 Atriophallophorus winterbourni
TCCGTCGAAGACGGTGGGAGATATATTATACCAATGATGCAGTCTTCCTGTGACTCCTGTGTAAGGCTACACCAGAGGGTATCTTCTTATTCGAGTTTGGGATCATGAATCTTCATGCACTGAAGACGTTCGTGACAGTATAGAGCCAAACCAACCCATTTCGTGCGTGCTCGTTTCGTCATAGTATCATGTTTGGGATCGACAGTTCGCTTTCATTCATACAAGATTGAAACCAGGTTTCAGTCACAGCGACGAGGTTTGGTGAGTATCGTTTGCACAGCTCGGTTAGTTCCGCCAATTTATTAAACAAACTTTGGGCATTCGTATAGAGACATTTTATTGAGCTTTTAGCGTGTAACAACGAGTCACTTACAGTATTTATTGGTGCGACGATGTCGACGTCGGACTTTTGTCGTTTTTTGAAACAAGTTGAGGTATTTTCGCTGGCGATTTTTGTCAGTCTCGGATGATTTTGCAATGGAACGCTACAATTTGACAGCAATAACGATTCTGGGATTGCACAATCTAACGTTATCAGGTAATCTCTTTTTGTATAGTTTTAGTTCGGATCGGACATCATCTGCCATACTACTTCACAAAAATATAATCCTAAGTGGATTTGTGCATATTTCTTGATAGTTCGGCGAGCAGGGTATTCGGTATGTGTCGACGACTACAGAATTTGAGGAGCCGATAATCTCGGCAATAAATAACCACTGTTTACGATCGTACTTTTTTCTTTCATAAACCATTGTGGCTCCAGTATTTTCAGGAACGTCGAGCAGAATAATACTCGTTGATGCTGCATGATCCCGACCATTTGGTGTTCGTTGTCTTTCCCACCAAGGTACGTCAGCATATATACGGTGGTGTGAGTCACTTTGTGCTCAGAGCAAATACGAATTGAGAAGGGCATTTTCCATGTCCCTTTCGTTGTCAAAAGTGATCCTAAGCAAACGTGGTTTGTCTTGATTCGGGGACTTCGGGTGACGAGCGAGCCGAGTTATCGACGCCGGGTGTATACCATCTAAGCCAATTCGATTGCAAATTTCTAACCAGTTCTCAAGGTCAAGATATAGAAGTAACGAATCAGAAAGTGTCAAAAATATCAGAGGAATTGAACAAAACTCATGGAGAGTATAGATTACTTATTTAATTACAATTCAATTAAAATTAAGTGAACTATAACTTTGGTACCTACTCTTCACATAAATCTTCTTTTGCGCGCCCAACGCGTAAGCACACTGATCTCGAACGTTCATCATCCTATCCACACTGCAAACGAGTGTTTCTTTGCATATTGATGCTATTGATTTTCCGCGGGTCTAGTTGTATGCGACGGCAATTTGTCGTTACAGAGCCGTAAACCCCACTGGCTCACACATTTTCCATACTCACCTAAAAATTCGTTGTGGTTCATAAGACATTTTATCTCGAATGTGTAACGGTTGTGTAGTTTCGACAGACCAAACCGTCAATCTGTTTAAACCTGATCCATCTAAAACGCTAGAATTATACGAAAGGTCTGGGCAGGACATGGAAAATCCAAAAGTTATGGAATCTTGAATTTCATTTTCCGAGCTTGAAAAGTCACTATATTTTCTTTCTGGTAATGGAAACTTGTGAACCTCGAAAGTAACTGGAAAATGTCACGTTTTTGTGGTTGTGTACGTGCGATTGCGTGAGTGGATTTTTGTCCTTGCTGTTTATTGGTCGGTTTTTAGACTAGCTATCATTTTTGATTGGCTCGCAGAGTCTCGTGACTTTAGTTAACTTCATCAGTATTTTAAAAATAAGCAACATCTGCATGGAGTTATTATACTCAATCCAATTTTTTGTTAAAATTCCTTACAAAGGCAAGTTTCAAGACATTCAACTGTACTATTAAAATTAACGCGTATGGATAATGACTTGTAGTAGTTGCCTGTTCAAGAAGCGGCCCCTTGACTCGGTCAGATCGGAAGCAGCAGTCACTGTGTCGGTGGGATTTGGATTTTGTTGCTTTTGCTATCTATTCGTAAGCTCTACCGGATGTTTCTGACAATATCATTACGAGCAAGTGCAATAGAGGCGAGTCTTTTGTTCGTAATTATAATAATTTGAATGCCGAATGAGTACCAATGCATATAAAGGGTGTCATTGTCAGTAGCAACTTCTATCTACAAATATAGTTACACTTTTAGAGACTTGAAAAGGAAGTCACTTTCTAAATATGTGCCAATATGTGTAAGATTATTCTTTCAATCATGTCTTTTTTATCTCTAGAACTGTTCTAATATGCGTCCTGGAAAATTACATTGAAATTCAGAGATTATTTTAAATACACCCAGAAGCGGCCCGCAGCCCGATACGTATTTGCTTCTGGTACATGGCTACGGCTCGACCTACGCAACACCATGTGGATTGTTTCAAAATTCTTTGCAGAACGAACAGTGCCAGCCGATTTCAACACTGTTTCCGTCACCCTACTTTCTGTTATGTCCAAGACTTCGCCATAACCTTTAACAGAAAAATATACTATCAGTTTCCATAAATTTCGTTCCTGATTAACTAATTTACTAACGGTGCTAAGCTCAAACGTTTGACGAAAGAGCTGGTATCCACCTATGATATTTTTAGCTCATCCAAACGAGTTGGTCACTATCGACTACTGGAAGAACTGCGACGGTTAATGATCAGCGGACAGCCCGTGTGGTTAAACAAGTTAACCGCTCCAAGCGCAAGGTGATTATGCGAATAAATAATGTATATTCTTGAGCCATCACAGCTGTTAGTTAGGTATGGTGTCGATAGAACTACCACCAGTTTATTGAAACATTGTTTCATAAGTGTGAAAGTAATGAGTTTACTGTCATATTGGAATTGGTCTTGTCAACCCCTTCTACATGGTCTTCGCCGACCCACTGCTAGTTAAGTTCGTGCCACAGACAAAGCAACACGATATCAATTGAATGCCGCTTTGACTTTCGGCAGTATTTTTTATGAATGATCCTGCGAACGGAGCTATATCAATGCTAACCAAGTTGTTTGAACACGGAGCTAGGTCCTTGTGTATCAGTCAGGTGAACAGGTTGCTGATGGCGTTTTAATTTGGTCATTTTTATGAATCACGGTTAAGCCTTGCTGCATATTCTGCTAACACAGAACTACGATTTTCACATATAGAATCACAAAGTGATTCTTGGTCAAGCGCTCAAGATGCTTATAAACGACCAATATATTGTGGAGCTCACATCCCTTTCACCTACACACCACAACCGGTTTCTGGCTGTTTGTAATCATCAGTCGGAAACAGTAACATTATGTTCAGTGAGTCTTGAAACAGTGATGAATTGTATATGAGCACAACACTACATTGCTTCAGCGCTTGACTCGCATACAGCAAGCAACGACACTTATTATGGGTGATTTTAATCTGTCCACCCTTTATCTCAGGGACGATCACTCCCCACAAACGCTAGAATATCGATTTAGAGAGGTAATAGATTCAGTCCCGTTGTACAACCATTTTCACGAATGCACCCGGAGGAGAGGCTCTGACCACCCCTCTGCCTTAGATTTGGTTTTAACATCGGAAGAACAATCTATCGAATCGATCGAATTCCAGGCTCCGCTGGGTCTTAGTGACCATTCAGTGCTTGTGTTCGACTTCGTTTGCAGTACTCAGCAATCGCTTGCTTCGAATGGAGTGGTTTGACGGGTAGATAAATCGGCCCTGAGTAAATCGCTCGTGCAGATTCCGCATTTTCAGACGGACAACATAAGCCCTGACTCGCAATGGAACAAACTTGTAGGTTTTCTGAAACTAAAGATAGACGAGAACTCGCAGATCGTTCGGAAAAGTTGCGTACATGAACTTCGTTTTGTTGTACACAGCAGAACAAAAAGTGGATAGCACTGAAGCGAGCAGCGTGGGTGCAGCATAAAGCCAACAATACTTCTACTTCTTGGCCACATTTCCGTATGTTACGCAACAAAGTGACTGCACTTATTCGAGAGGATAAGGAAGCGCACCAATTGATGCTCCTGTCAAAAATGGAACGCAAACTAAGTTACTATACAAAATCATGAACGCGAAAGCAAAAGTCAAACCAGGTATTTTTCCATTCAAGAATGGTGAAAAACTCACTGAAACAGCGTTGGAAACCGCAAATGCTCTGGCAATGTAATACTCAAAAGTGTTCGTGCCAAAGGTTTTAGTGGAACGTTCTGAGTATTCAATCGAAACAGGAATCGAAACATTGTGCGAAATTTCAATAAATCCAGTGATTGTCGCAAGTCATTTGCTCAAACTAAATGTGAGAAAATCCCCAGGAGCGGATGGCATCACACCGGATGTGCTCAGGTTCTGTCACCGTCAGCTTTGTGAACCGCTCTCCAGCCTGTTTAACTATTCGTTGCTAAAGGGAGTGGTACCAAAAGATTGGAAGTCCGGCGTGATAACACCTAACTTCAAAGGCGGCTGCCGATCTGACACTGCAAATTATCGTCCCGTCACACTTTTATCTGTTATTGCTAAGGTCATGGAACGCATAGTCTCGAAAAGAATGGTTGCACAATTTGAATCTCATAATTTGTTTTCGCCAGCGCAGCATGGATTTCGATCTCACCGATCTTGTTTCACAAATCTTCTCATAGTGTTAGACGACTGGACGAAGGAGTTGGATAAAAGTTCTTGCATCCACGTCTGTTACCTAGATATTTCGAAAGCTTTTGATAGAGTCAATCATCATTTGCTTCTTCAAAACAGATGCGTTTAGGAATATGTGAACCACTCCTTTCATGGTTGTGCGACTATCTTTCAGATCGCGACGCCCGAGTTAAACTTAATGGAGTGCTATCCCAAAGGTTCAAAACCAACAGTGGAGTCCCACAAGGAACTGTGCCAGGCCCGCTCCTCTTTCTGTTGTACACAAAAGATTTACCCCCCCCTCATATCGTCCAAAATAGTCCTTTTCGCGGATGATATGAAAATTTGGACGCAAATTAGTTCTGCAGAGGATTGTGAGAAACTGCAAATGAATTTGGACAGCGTGTCGAATTGGGCGGCCATGAATGACATGTCGTTCAACATACAGAAATGTAAGATGCTCCATCTTGGCAAGAATGTTCCTTGGACATATCGATTGGGAACTGAAAACCTAGCAAGGAGCTCGTTAGAAAAAGATCTTGGGTTGTGGGTTAGCGGAAATCTGAATAGCATAGTGCACTGCCAGAAAATATATAGAAGGGCCAACAGATTGTTAGGTATCATTCGAAGAATATTTGGAGGATTCTCTTTGTTAACGTTAGCAAGGATAATGAATGTATACCTTCGCCCTGCGATGGAGTATGCAGTAGAAGTCTGGGTTCCTTGGCTGAGAAAAGATATTGCTCTCTTCGATAAAATATATCATAGAGCAACAAAGTTAGTGATGGGTCTTCACAATGTTCCGTACACCGAAAGATTGCGACTTCTGGGTCTATGTGGCTTTACCCAAAGGAGGATACGACGCGACATTTTTTGACCTATAAAATTGTGGCTACTAAAGGACATCCACTAAAACACTTACTTGATTTGTGTGACGGGAAAGTGACACGCGGACATACCTTATCCCTTTATGTTTCAAGTTCCCGTGTTGATTGTCGGCGCCATTTTTTCGCCGTACGTGCTATATTTCTTTGGAATTCCCTACCCCAACATGTGGTGGACTCTCCTTGCCTGGCGGCGTTTAAAGCGAAATTGGACTTACATATGCAAAAGAATAACATTCGTGAGACGTACACTTGATATTCTCTATTGCTTTTATACTATTTTATTACTTATTGTATTTATCCCGTGTTGTTGTAAAGTATTAACGTTTTAAACCATAAATCCTTTAATCCTTGGTCATTTTTCTGCGTCTTAAGCGCTTGAATTGGAAGGGCTATGCTAACATCACGGTTCTTTGTGAGAACGTTACATAACAATAACTTTCAAGTTTATATTATGTTTGCCATTTTTACAGTGTTTCAAGGATTACTTAACCTAATCTTATTATCCACATGTGATGAGGTGAAAAATCGATTGTGGTGTTTAATTGCGGGGGATATGGGCACGATATCGCATAAGATTAAATAGGTTCTTAAGTATGCCACTCTACATTACGTGATAGGGTCATGACTTAACATTGCTTCATTTCGGGACTGGTAAACGTGTCGGTAAATGTTGGACCGTTTTACCGGGTTCCGTATGCACATGCAACAATCATGAATTTTGTGTTAAACTCGAAACGTGAATGAATCCAGATTTTAGCTGCTATTCAGTGTGCTTGCTTTAAATTGGTGGCTAAACAATCACGAGGTTATTTTAGACTAACAATGACTAGGGGGAAACGTTGATTGTTGAATCCTGTTTGATATTTACTCGTGTGATTAAGATTATTAATTTTACCTCAATTATTTTTCGGTAATTTCATTGGGCAATAAAGCAACCTGTTTGTAAGTAATGCGTATGGCTTGATGCGAGCATTACGAAACCAATCATAACTGAAGCAAATACTTGTTTCACACATTGGCTGATTTAAACTATTATTTGGATCTCGCATGATCAGAGAGAGTCGAGATGTGCAACATATAAACTATTCTGATTTGTGGTCCACTGTCTCAGAACGCTTTATCACCGTATTTTTTATCGAGCACTCGAAAGCTAGTGCCAGCTGAAGTTACGCAATGGTTTGGTCTGATTTCGTGTCATACGACTAAATGAAACACGATTAACCAACCAGCTACCTTTCAGCTTCATACACCTCGATGAAGCGATCTTTCGTACAATCAATTCAGCGTGCCCTGTTTACGCAAATTTCGATGCGAACGGATCAGATACCACGTCGGAATTTATTCGAGCTTCCAGAAAGCCATATACTCTTGAAGAAAACTTGCAGAAGCTTTGCAGACGATTATCTCGTACCAAGAGCCAAACAATATGATAAGGAAAAGCGATTTCCCCGGGATGCTGTAAGTTACAGATGCATTTAAACTACATTTCCTCGTAATTATAAACCAGTTTTGTGTTCTGTTTACTAGCAGTTAATGAATGCAACACACTGTATTTCTTTGTTTTACTTGGATATTTTCTTTCGCGTTTCATAGGTCAAGGAGCTAAGTGAGCTTGGGCTGATGGATCTGCTGGTGCCTGAAAAATATGGCGGTACTGGTATGGATTATCTCGCCTACGCGGTTGCCGTGGAAGAGATAAGTCGGGGATGTGCGTCGGTTGGTCTCGTGGTTTCAGTTCAGAATTCTTTGTTCTTTTCACCGATTCTTCGCTTTGGATCCCCTGAACAAATCGAAGCGTTTGTAACTAACTACCTTAAGGGAAGAAAACTTGGTTGCTTTGCGCTTTCTGAACCAGGAAACGGCAGTGACGCTGGAGCTGCTTCTACCACAGCTCATCGTAATGGAAAGGATTGGATTCTAAATGGGACCAAGGTAGGAAGTTGTGTTAAAACATCACTCTTTTATACTCATCCAACATCATTAGCTCATTGATCGAAGATTCGTCGCGAAATCTTGACCTTGAGCAACACTAGAACATATTCGTGGCAATATTCGCACGTCTACTTTATTCATGTTCATATTTTCTGTTTTGTATACATCGTCTAGCTTTCGGATATCCGCTAACAGTTATAAAAATAGTACGATCTACTGTTCCACAAACTTTGACCGTTTTTTGACGCTGACCAAGTATATGTCGTTTAAAAATATGATTTTAAAAACACTGGTTTATATACGCATGTGCTTGTGTTTCTCTTCAATGGCATGTGTCATTTTAACGAAGTTAGACTCAAAATATCTGGGTTCAACTATTGTTTCTTCAACCAGAAAAGGTTTGAGCTGCCGTTCGATCAGCTGCTTCAACCATCAAGTGCACAGAAGCGGACTCATTAGCTTGCGCGGTTCAGTTTAATGTCGATGTTCTTGGCATCCGTCGGTTTATTTTGACCATGGATATACATCACACCCGCGTGATATTTTCATTTGAATGACCAAAACAATCCCATTCGGGAGGAACAATCTCTCCAGCAGGGCTCGCAGCGATAGACAGTACTCGGTCGATCGGCGTTCAAAAGCCCAGAGCTGTATCTGTTCCTAACCAGCTTGCAGACGATGCTTTACACAATTCCTCCAAAGTTGTCAAGAGAAATTTCTTCCCATCTAGTGGGGTCAATGCCATATCTGTTTTGTAAACGTAATCGTACCACAAGTGCGGTCTGTTCAATGGTTGACTTACTGATTTCACATCATCATAGAGTTGATCTTCTGGAATCAAACCATTATACATGTTGTAGTCGTGACCCAGCCACCGTAGGCGTCGCTTTCGTAGCAGGGTAAAAATGCAGTGTAGACCAGCGTTTGAAAGCACTTCAGCAATAGTCACTTTGTCCATCCGCGGTATTTTCAAGATACGACGTATGTTTTGTAGATGGAAAATAATCAGCTTCTGTTCATGTCTCGCATAAATGGTCCAGGTTTCACTGCCATACAGTAAAGCATTTAGTACGAACGAGCTGCATACCACCATCTTTTTCTTTACAGTCAACTTGCGGTTTGTCTCAGGCACGAGAGTTCAAACGGGACAAAATGGCATCTCAATTTAATGAACGGCATGGATAATATAAACTAACGTTCCCCCGCTGTATAACGGAACCGCACTTCGTAAATACTTGTTCACATATTGACTGCCATCACACCGTGTTTTGTTGATTCAGTTTCCCAGTATAAAGGGGTTCTGTTTAATGTATAATCTGAAGCCTGTCACTTTATCAATGTAGCAGATTCTATCCGTAACAACTAATAATGTTGAAGGTAGATTTATTTGTCAATATTCCTATTTGTTTAAGTTGGGAAGAACTTGCTCTTGACTGCTCACATTGGAGGGATTGTGTAAAGCGTTGTCTGCAAGCTGGGGAGGAGCAGATACTGCTCTTGGCTGCTGAACGCAGCCGGCGTGCAACTGACGCCTAACGACCGAGTTCTGCCTATCGTTGCAAGCGCTGTGGGAGAGATTGTTCCTTCCGAATCAGACTGTTTAGTCATTCGAAAAGCTACAGAACATTAAAATACATGCGGTTGTGATGCACGCCCTTGGTCAACATCGACCGAAGGAGGCCAATAACAACAACAACATTACAATTTGTTTTAGTAGCATTTTTTAAAGGTTTTCATGGTGACTTCATTTACGATCGTTTGTTCCCTATAAACACTGTTTTATCTTTGTTATTTATTAGCTAGCTACAGTTAGTTGTGCGAGTTTCTCATTACTATTGCCATTCATTATGTTGATATCGTTGTTCAGCGATCTAACTCTTGGACTCAGACGTCAAAATTTCTCTGGTTGCTGTATTGAGTGTTTGCTGAAATATTGTTTGTCCTTCAAAGACTCATTTGTTGTGATGCGGCTAGTTGTTTTCCAGACCAGAACAGTTATATCATGTAGAAGAGTAGTCTATTAAACCTGAATTTTTGTGCATCAACTATTCAGATCGGATTCTAAGCAGCTACTTACTAATCACACTGGTCCAGAATGGACTATTGTCCTATCTGGTTCGAAGGCTGTATACAGGAAATTCTGACGACATTTAATCTCCCTGTTACTGTTATTGAATTTTCCTCTATGTGAATCCATGCGGATAACAGTAATATTTTGTAGCTTAACGCAGTCAATGGCTAAGCCATCCGTTTGTGCTGGTAGTAGTCTGAGGGTTACTGCTAGTCTAGAGGTATTAAACCATTTGATGAAATTTGTGCAAAACCCAACGTAAAACCCAATAGTGGTGACCGTCCAATGACTTCAGGCGTTTGCAGATAGATGTTTCACAAAGATGCGGGGATCTACTGGCAGATTATAATCTACAACAAATACTTCAAAAAACGCCTCGGGAATGAGACTATCAAGAACGTTTTATTCAGCTGATGCAGGCGTTGAATTATGAAAAACAAATCAGCCTTTACATGCAGCTCATTGAGATTTGAACGAAAGAAAGGACATCAGGGAATCTCTGAGCTTCGCGATGTTGAGTCAGTTAAAAAATACGTATGACGTTTTACAGCTGTTTACTTCATTGCATCATAAATCTTGAATCATAATAGTCGAGCACGGCATTACATCGCAACCCATACTGATACATCTTTTGAAATGCATGAGAGGTATTATAAGTGTTGTTTTCGGGAAATGGCCAGCAACGCACTACTAATAGTCACCGAGAAAACGGATGTTTTCCTCTGCTCACTCTATGCACCGATCTTTCACTGTGTATCTTGCAGCCTCCTAAAATATTTCTTATAAAAGAAATGCAAAAAGTGCATTTACGTTTCCTAAATGCTTCACTCACGAACCCTAATTTCAACACATGGCGATAATCGGTTACATTAACTTGAAATGCGACGTGCTATCGTCCTTTGCTCTCGGATTAAGTTGTATTATTTGTCGTATATTCGTGCTCTGATTTTAACTTTCGTCTGAATCGAATTTTGATACCACTCATTTTTCCAAATTTAGTACCCCTATTCAATTTAATTTTAATTGAAACTTTCCGATCAGTGTTGGATAAGCAACGGCCTCGAAGCTGATGGCGTCATTGTTTTCGCCACCACGAATAAATCGCTCAAACACAAGGGCATTTCCGCGTTCGTTCTCCGAAAACCAACTCCCGGTCTGTTTGTGGGTAATCCGGAGGATAAGCTCGGAATTCGTGCCACGTCCACTGTCACACTGAACTTCGATGAGTGTGTTTTGGAGAACGACGGGGCCGTAGGATTACTTGGTACCGAAGGCAATGGCTTCAAGATAGCCATGGAAACACTTGACGCTGGGCGCATCGGTGTTGCCGGACAAGCACTGGGTATCGGACAGGTAAATACTTAGCAATTTTCATAACTTTGTCCGCGATTGCAATCCTTCATAACAATATCGTGGATTTGGTTTCATTTTACTGCTAATTAGCAAATTGAGAGATTGTAATTAAACAAAGTTCGTCCCTTGACACTGTGAAATCTTATAACTTATCTCTCTTAACAAGAAGGTATGGTTACATAATGAAGCCCGTCACTGGTGTTTCGTCTAGCAGATTTCCCATGTGCTTTTTGCATTATTTTGTTTTGAAACAAAAAGAAAACTTTTTCTAGGAGACCCACGGTAAAACCCCCGTTAGTAAACAATGGTATTTTTTCTAATGATGCTAAAATTTATTGATTTACCGAATAAAACTGAGCGATGTTCTTCGGTATTCAGTTGAACAGCCGTCCATCACGCATATTAAGTTTCCGCAAAACTTCGCATACGTAGATTCCTACCAATTAAGGGAGCTTATTACTTCGCTAGAAAAGTTTCTAGTAAGTGGTCAGAGGTAGAAAAACAATCAGGTGAACAAAATCCACAGGATGACGAGATATCTGAACTAAAAACTTACAACCTTCGAGAGTTAATCGAGACAGCCACATATCACTTGCTTTAAGGTTTCATTCGGAAGGTTGAGCACAATGTATATAAATATTTACTTCTTAGGAAGCGAATAATTAGCCTTTTATATTGTACTCCCGAAGAGAGCGAGAGCATGCTCACGGAAGAGAAAAATTAGTTTTGAAATTAGAAATCTCGAAACTGTGACCCCGTTTCAACTTCTCGGATGCATTATCCACCTCTCAGAAAATGATGGTAACGAGTTTCAATGATTTCGGAGTACGGCTAATTCTATTAGTCAATTATGACGTAAGATACAAGTGGCGAATGTATTTTTCTTCAGAATTTAAAACGCTGCATTAATGACACAGTCTATTAGAAAATATCTCTAAAACGGCTACTAACAATAATGTATATTATTTAGTACTTATGGTTGCTTCACCACTTGCAACGGTATGTTCTTTGTTCCGTAATCCTACATTAATCGAATACACATAGCTTTGCCTTAAACTAATATTCTTTGAAAGTGCTTATCCATTTGACAGCGAAGCTGAATTTTCAGTTTTAGGACTGTATGTCGCGGAGGCATCCGCCATAACGGTATATTTACATCGCTCATTCTTAAAGTATTCCTTCAGGCTGCGTTAGAATGTGCAACTGAATACGCAACGAAGCGATGTGCTTTCGGACAACCAATCGGAAAGTTTCAGGCTATTCAACTGAAACTAGCTGACATGGAGATCCGGTTACATTCTGCGCGTTTGCTGAACTGGCAAGCAGCTGCGCTTTTGGACAGAGGTGAACCAGTTACCAAAGCTGCAGCAATGGCAAAAGTCGCTGCTTCCGAGGCCGCTACATTCGCTACTCACCAGGTAAGCGACTCGTAGGAGTCTTATCACAAACTTCTTCGATTATATTTCTCTAACAAAATCCTCAAACTCCACAGTGTTATACTTTGGCTTAGTTTTGAAGAGTACTGTGTATAGAATCTCATATATTTATCAGTAATTTCACGACAATTTCCTACTGTTTCTATAGATTTCAAAGGTAAGGCGAAATCATGACTGGGGTGACAAAAATAAATGCTGTTATTGGAATGTTGAAAAATATTCCAAACAGTTGCATATTCTGCATTGCAGCGATTGTGGGATTTAGCTCAGTCCCCACATGGAAGCTAAATTTCAATATGCAAATGAGGATTTATCCTCGAATTCGCATGTGAACATCAAGTTATTATTCGATATATATACAGTTGTTGTAGTAAGAGATACCGACTGTTTTCGGCTCGATTTCATGTCATTTGTGTCCACCCTTGTGCCTTTTCTAGATGTTGAGCGCTTTGTGTGGGATGTTAATTGTGCACATCATTCCGAGTTAGTTTCCCAAGTTGCGTTGGTTAATACTATCAACACGGGGAACATAACTTCATCATAGCGGATAGCACAATTGATTCCTATGTGTTCAACCTGAAGACTAAAATCACGTTGCGTTGTCGCTTTCAGGCTATGCAAGTTTTGGGAGGTATGGGCTACGTTACTTCGATGCCAGTCGAGCGACATTATCGTGACGCACGGATCTGCGAGATATACGAGGGCACGAGTGAAATTCAGCGCATCGTCATTGCACGAAGTCTGTTCAAGGAGTATGGTTTCGAAATTCGTTAAGGATGTGAAATTTTGACTTTCTTGTAACATTATTCTTCAACGGATCATTTTTTAAACTTTTTTTTTAAATCTGCTGTATCTTATACGGATACTTTCCTATCAGATCAGATGAAACTTGAAAAATATCTTAAACAAAATTAAAACGTACACGTCAGCAATCAAAATTAGTGTATCATGTTCAAGTTATTATGCTGTCCCGATTCCACGCACCTACCATGATGCTTTATAAATCGAGATTGGAACCTTGAATTTGGATCAAGCGGTTAGATGTTCACGCATGATGCACAGATAAACATTTGCTTTTTACTGTATTTTGATATTTAAATTTTGGACAAACTGCGTTTCAATTGTAATCCAAAAGAACAAGCGTGTGCTGGGTCTATTGTCGTCTGCTTATCGAACAAATGTACGTGAACGATGAGTGAAAGTGGGTTGTTTGGCATAAAAATATGACTGAAGAAGGATGAACTGTTCTACCCAACAGCAGTTGAGAATGATGCCAAAATGTGTTCAAGTATCTTGAATACTCGACACACTATCAGACGTAAGATTATGATGAAATATGGGTGGGAAACTGCCTTAAAAGGAATCCAGATTAATAACCAAGGCAGCTAGAGTGAAGGGTGTTATTTTTGTGATGACTGTTTCTCTCGAAATAGTATCTCCGAAACTGCCCACTGTGCACTATAGCTATGTAGAGGTTGACTCATTATGGCGTGTTCGTCTCAGCAATCCCACGAGCACATTCACTAAGGGGATATACCCACTGCACTCGAATCCTTTTTCTTCAGACACAGGTTGCGAACCGCTGATGAGCTCAAATAAGAGCGAAAGTCTAGTCCGGATCAACTTTGTGAATACTTCGAAGGACCTGGTACTAATGAGTAGTCACAAAACAAATTTTCCGCAGCATCCTAAATTTTTAAATCGGGTTTTATTTTAGGTGCATTTTACGATGGAGCATAAGCACCTCCGTTCAGGACCAGTCATTCATCATTGGCCAATATTTTGCATTGTGCTTTCCTCGTGTTGCTCATAAAAAATTCAATACATTTTTGCGCAAGATGACTATTTAAAGTGATGTATCATTAGAAATGACATAATTGTCAAAGTATACCCAGTTTCTTATCTGATCATGCAGAATTCTGAAAACGAGGTCGGTAAACGTAAATGTTTGAATTAAGCGGAGTGGAAGAAGTTGACTGGGACTTCATTAATAAAAATAATGATGTATCTGCTCACGGAATTTACATGATTATTTATTTTGAGCCGATTAACAATGGATAACAATACCGAGATATCACCAGTCCAATAGTGGATAATTTTGGTGAATAAACGCAGTCCTCTCAGCGAGAGTAATGTGAATCGGTGAGAGGAAAAAATGGTCGTCAAGTCGTCCGGCACACGAGAATCCCAAGCCAATTTTCACAAGCAAAAATGACCGGGCCATTAAGATGGGCTTATCCGCTGCCAGTCGATGTCACGATGAATGTCGAGCAACTTTATTGAAAACGATCTGCACCTCAGCTTTTAGCTACACGTGAAAATCCACATCGTTTCAGACGAATCATCATAATCACTGTGAAGCACCCCATCTAGGTGAACAAAGATTTTCAGCTAAATTCAATGCAGTGGGCAGTTCTAGCCCTGTGTCCTAGCCATTGGCAATTCCTTCAGCACTTATGGAAACCGTAGAATACTTCTGTACTGAGCAGTGAACACCGTGATACATTCATTTCCACCAATAGTGAGCTGCATGCGGAAACATGTAGTAGACTCACTACCGTTTCTTATATCTGTCTAGGTCTGGATAACTTGAAAGCACAATAGCCAACGTGCAGTCCCATGACTGTGCGACACGTTGCCTGGATCAGGTTTGTGATTTCTTACATACATACACGAGAGATTACTGAACGTTTTTGCTGTAACAGGCAAATCATGTGCATGACGCAAGAAGACGCCTGACAGAGGTCTACGAAGTATACGCTTCCGCACAATATTTTACGAGGTTTAATAGTGTGAATTCCGCTAATCCATTAGGAAAAAAATAGGGGCTATTAATGTGCTGCATGTTTATTTGCAATTTCACGAGGTATGTTCACAAGATAAACAACACCCAAGGGTCGTTGCGTGTGTCGGGGAAATGACCTCAATATTAATTTGCTCAATTTCAAGGATGGATGCATCATCTTCAAAACACAACGACAAACAATTTATTGAAATGCCATGGTGACTACAAACAAAAGGTGAAATAACAAGGAAAGAAACAAAAATACACGAAATGCCCGCTACTAGCACTCTTTGTTCAATTCATCATCAGAGTGACCAAGGAAGTCCATCCCGAGAAAGGATGGCCACGCTGACCCCGGCCAGTTATGTCGTTATATTGTTCCCACAAATTGCCAGTGCGTTCCAACTCACCAAGCACATTCGAGACCAGGTTTTCCGAGAGTTTCTTATACAAACGACTCGCTTCTTCAGCCGTGTTCGTGGGTGTGCGTGGATGCGTGGCGTAGTATCGCAAACCGCGGACAACTAAATAATTCATGTTAATCCAAATCGCACCTCGCCAGTAGGGTGGATCGTCTTTCGTGTTGCCTTTATGATAGAACGGGGAGCTGGGCGATAAGGAGCGAATACCGAAATCCGTCCACAAATCGGAACTTCCAATGTCGGCTAACAAACGCGACAATCGCGGAGATGACGGCGGAATGATACGCAAAAGAAGAGGGAAAAGATTCACGTAACCGAAAGACGAAGTGAGCAGTTGCAACGACGGTGGCTTGTCAACCACGCGGACGGGTTTGGCCTGAAATCAGCAAAACAGGGGGGTGAGTGTTTCCAATGATTGTCAAACGAACAGGGCAAGATAACAGGATAAATAGCTGGGCCGCTATACTAAGGTAAACACAGCGACGGTCGTGATGTAAAATAAAACGTGGTTTTTAATCCGATATGTTTTGAACAAACAGAGGCGTTTAACACAGGTGTGCCGTTATTAATTTCCCGGCAAATTAAGTTGAACAAGCAGCAAACGATGAAGTCGGCAACAGGCAAATATTCTCAGCACCTTTAACGTTGCTCAGTTTCATTTTAAACCCCATCGAGAGACACACCTGAGAATCGTGTTAAGCCTTAGTTTTCCATCATACCGTATGAACAGTGGATGAACGGTAAACCAGGTTTGCGCTGTTGCATAAAGTTGGTACGACCAACCTGTTCAATCACGTGCCCAAACGCATGAAGATGGGGTTATACCCATTTTCGTGAGCGAAGATCCTCATAATAGTTAATTAAGTAATCAATGAAGATAACTGTGGAAGGTAGGATGGATGTAATTTCACCTCACCGGCTCATCTGAACGAAGGGCTTGCTGTTCATGATTTAGCTCTGGCGATTGCAATCGAACTGAATCCGTGTGCAAGCCGAAATCCGCGTAGCGTTCTGCTGATTCGGACCAATGAAGCTGATCCAGATTATCCATGTCCGAAAGTAGGTCGGCATAACGACCATATTGGGCTGCCATCGTTCGTGCCTGTTCAAGCTTTTGTAAACGAGCAGGACTTGGCTCCGTTTGAGCATACTGTGCCACGAGCGACGCCAGACGCGATATAACCCGAGCGAACATGGTCATCCAACAACGGAGGTCCAAATGCCGTTCCAATTCCGAAGGGTGCGAAGGTCGGGGATAATCATCTAGGCCTGAAACGCACAAGGTGAAATAAAGGTTGACCGCTCGCATCAGCCATGAACGAACTTGCATTTAACATTTGTTCAATTTACAATTATACACTCATAGATACCCGCTAACACACAATGAAATTTGTTTCTTACACTTTGCGATCGGCTGATGAAACGGCGCTCTCAGCTAAGTTTAAGGGAACCAGTTTAGCCAATATAATACTTAGGCAATAGACCGATTTACTAATGATCAATTAGCGCACACTGCATCAACTTCAGACACACCATGTTGCAACGTTACAAGCAATCGAGCGTGTTTCTCAACAGACCTGGATTTTTAACAGACAATTTAATGGGGATAGCCTGCCAGCAATTGTACATATTTTTCTCCCTAGGCGTTCAAAGCAGTTAGTAACTCCCGGGGCTTCGTTGATTAAGGGTCATGACAACGCGAGACGTTATAAAAATACCACAATGAGCAACCAGTAAAAAATCTCGAGACTTGTTAGTTATGTGAAACACTATTGGAGCATTGAAAGGTCCTCTAAGCCAATGAGCAGTGTTGGCGGTTGAACGCACACAATGTAGGCAACAGGTAAACTATACCCGTTGATTTGCTATTGCATATCCATGTGAATGTGATGGAACAGGTTGTTTCTCTCGTATCTTATGTACAGCAAGCACGTTTACGATCGTCATTGACTGCAAAAGGTTCCCGAAAATGAGGGCACATTGCTTTGGACACACATCATACATAACTCGTACACACTGACCGGAACTCAGAGTTAACGGGTTCAGCTGATGCGGTTCATCCGGATTACGTCCTCGCCAACGGTAAGACCACGGAACTTGTCCGAATTGAGTGTTATTGAACCATTGATACCATGCGTGCAGTCGAGGCAAAACAAGCACTGCCCAATGGCGGAATTCACTCGTTTCTTTGACCGCTAACATGGGCAAATTATCGATCAGAGACTGAGAGATTCAAAGAGGATAAAGAGAAGGTGGATGTGAGTAATACAGATTACAAAAAAACGACAGTGAATATATTGTTTACTCGTTGAACACGGCACCCTACACGCGCATAAAGCGTTTATTGAATTAGATGGAGCTCCAAAATTAAATTTATGGATATTTCTCAGAAACAGCGTAAAAGAACAACATGAAAATAAAACGGTCGCCGTTTCGAGACAAACATAAGACGAAATCGCAATAAATGGCTTGAACTTATTGTTCTTTTAATCACAAGCATTATTATGTCAACAGAAAGCACCAAGGATACACTACCTTACATTTTTGTGAATGATGGAAAAAGGAGACCCAACATAGTGGTCTTCACATTATCAGATGATGCTTGTGAATGATTACCACATCTTCCTCGGGGCTTTCGTTCAAATTCTGTTCATGTTATATACTCCTCACTCACTGATCTGTGTGAATTTGTAATCAAACAACAGAATTCTTAAAGCCGAGTAGAATATCAAAATAAAAACTTGACGTTCAGCCTCGGCTTTACTTTTTGAGCTTCCACGTTCAAGCGACCGAATATCATGTCTCTCCGTAATTTCCCGAAACAAAAAGTAAAAAAGATATTAGTAACAGCGACATTCGGTTTAAACGCCAAGCAGTTCTTCAGACTTGGATCTTCAAGGTTAAGCAAGCTAGCCAAGCCTAAACGAAGGGCACTCGAGGCACAACAACAATCGTTCAAGGAAACCATCTACATTATTATCAAGCAAATTACATCGGCATTGCGCTAAACAATTCGAATATCGAATAACCGCTAGGCGATTATATTTGCACAGAAGCAGGTAAGTTTGAAGCTATCGCCTTTATGGAGAAAACGTTGTAAAATGGATACGAGGCAGCCACTTGGTTTGATGCAAGCAACTCGGACACTATCATGAAAAAGTAGGTTGAGAGCATCATAATAACTTTCCATGGATTACCATTATCATAAAAAAGAAGTGGTTAGTAATTGATAAAAATGTATAAGTCCAACGAACAAATTCGGAGAGCGGGATAGAAAGATTCTATACTAACCTCAATCACTAAGGCCAGTGTTGGAGGATTTGCCACAGTGTCGCGTTGAACAATGAAGGGGGCAGGCACACGGGAGCGGGCTTCGTCACCTAAAATCTGCTCCCGGGCGATCCAACCATCTCCATTCATGAGGTCTAACCAATGACCCACACTCTCCATCGCCAACTGAGGATCCCATTGGGCAAGGATCAAGCCATGGAAACCCTCATCCCACAGAAATCCGCGGGGAAACATGGATCGCGAAGGTGTGGCAGTGTACAACGAGGCAAACCAATTTTCCACGGGGTCTTGTCCAGTGTGAACCGATTCGATTAACGAGCGACCGTGAAAGTAGCCAATACCTCCAAGTAAATTGCTCAATGCGATTTTGGAAAGATTGACCTGTAGAAATTTGGGGTTGCAAATATTCAATTAAATTAGCGAAATCAATCGATAATGAAAAAAATTGACGGAGTATTTACCTGCCTCTCGTTGAATCGAGCATGATCAACCGGAAAACGAGAAACGAATCGTTCGTGAAACTTCTCGGACAACGCACCGATCTGTTCATCGAAACGGGACCCAAGCAAATGGCCACCGTTACTTCCAGAACGAGTGAATTCAACTTCGACAACGACAGGACCAAGGTCACGGGAGGTGACGTCTTGGACAGGCGGATGAACAGTGATCTCCTGGAACCAGATATTCGGATGCACATTTTTATCCAGTTTTGGAGATCGACCCATTAAAACAAGCATATTGGTATCCCGCCTCAGGCCAATGCCAGAGAACAGAGTGTCAAGCACTGCATCTTCTCGAGGACTGTGAGCTAGCAAGGAGCTGGTTTGCAGTGCATTGCGAGAATAAGAAAAGTATATCTGGTGTTCTCCTAAATTTGAGGTAGAACCTGAAATGGAAAAATGGTTGAGATTGAAATAACGGTTAGATATAAAACATAGTCTAATGTATGCATGTAAGAAATCACAACTCGGATCAAGGCAAAGTGCCACACAGCCACAGGCTCCGCGTGGGCTAACATACTGCCAGGTTGCCCAGGCCTAGACAGAGAAAGGAGAAAATGGCAATATATATATATATAATATATATGGTGTGTTGTGTGTGTGTGTGTGTGAAACGTTTACTGCAGTCTATCTGTGTATGCTACTGTACTCCTGTTCTAGAAGATTAATTGTAGTGTGGCATAGACGAAAACGCTCAGAGAATGAAAGAGACAAAGGCTTTATTCTTGTAGAACAGGAGTACAGTAGCTCTAATAGAAAAGAGTCATGAGATATGTATACAAAGAAAAGATGCGTTAATGAATTACCACAGGTATCGAAGCAAACACGAGAATATATACCTACCTGTGAGTCCCAAAACGGTATCTTTCTCAATTATCGGGTGAAAATGATAGTCTGTTGCTTCGCCCATATAGTAGAAATACAATATTACGGAGAGCGGTTTGCTTGGGGAGGTCTGGAGTAAAGAAAACGAATAACAATTACCATATTATAAATAAGAATGGTTTCTAGAATATTGTTAGATAAAAGCTGAATATATATGTGTCTATGTGAACAATAATATATATTCTCTGTAGTGTTAATACACGCGGTTTTTCACCGTTTGCATTTCACTTGTCTGCACACGACAGAGCGCCATAACATATGCGGTGCACAATAAGCCGAATTGAGAGCACTGACTTCAATATGATGCCATCTTTCAATTTTTGCGCCTAGCGATTGCGAGGACTTAACGGAATCAAAATGGACAGAGGGTTATTTCCAAGCCAAGAATAGAATCGTGATTTTTGGTTTCATGATGCCACATTAAAAACCAAATATACTTCAACGTAAATGAATCGGTGCTCAAAATTCAGCACGGAAAACTGGGTAACAGGCGCTTCTAGAGCCACTGCGAAGAAACTAGTGTCGTTAATAGTTAAAGCTTAGGGTATAGTTTATACAACACCCATAGAAAAATCCATGATATTAGTACAATAACACCGCCTAAAGTGATTGATTCTCCGTAGAAAACTAGTGTCCAATACACTAAGCCGAAAAACAGCAGGCGTCTGATCAACTAAATATCGCAACCATATAGCAGCGCCATAAACCAGTCTTTCCTAGTACAGTGGAACCCGGGTACAACGAATCGCTGGGGAGAGAGTAAAATGTTCGTTATAAGCGGAGTTCGTTGTAAGTAAACCGCATTGTCAGACATGTAATTTTACCACCGTTTTTCTGTACACGTGTAAACAAGTGAAGAATGTTTTACCTTTGTGTCTTTCGGCATGCGTGTAATCCATTTGATGATTAGATGATGCCACAGCACACAGATCATAACATTAAATCCAAGTTCATGTTAAAAATAGTAAATTTATTATAAAACGAAGTAGTAAAATCATCTTGCACACACACTGACAGACCAACCTCACGTTTTCCTTAAGTAGCCGGCGATTCTCTTTTGTTTAAGTTTTGACTTCGCCACTGCCACGATCTCTCTTTCCACAAATTCAAGTTCTCTTTCGACGTCTCTTCCTTCTATCCTAAAACTCTCCTGCAGAGATCAAGATCACTTCTGACATCTTTCAGAGACGGAGCTACCAGTCACAGACAATTTCACGTGATTTTCTTGTGCGTGCGTGCGAGTCAGTTAGCACACTGTAGGCCAGGCTGCCTGTGTCTCGCCAAGCAATGTGTGTCAGTTCTATCCTTAACGCACTGCAGGCCACTCTTGACGGAGCGTTGTGGGTTAAAGGCAAGACAAAGCGAGTTCGTTGTATGCATGAACTTTATTGAACAAACATAGCTGTCGGGAACATGTACAGTGTTCGTAATAGGCGAGATTCGTAACGAACAGATTCGTTGTACGAATGTTTTAAATAGGCTTACAAAGAAGGAATTTATTTGGGAAATCATGATGTGTTCGTTCAAAGCGGGAATTCGTTGTAAGCGAGTTCGTTGTAGGTGGGTTCCACTGTACCTGTCTTATTTGCACGGATGTAGCATGATGTAGTACTTTTGTATTGCACAGAAAACACTACTAAATTGATGTACCAACGGTACTGAGTTGCATGCTGAAAAAGATAGGAGTCTTTCGACCATTAGTATTTCTTACATCTGCCCAGGCCTGAGCTTAGACGCACGCGCAGTCAATGACTCTGCTGCACTTTGCCGGGATCAAGGCATGTAATTTCATACATATATACTTTCAGTGTTGAGCGAACGTTCCGGTCGTCATCACGGAAAGAAAAAATACAAAACGCTTCATCTATTTCGCGAATAGGTAAAACCTAGATGATTCAACAGTTTCTCACCCCATCTGCGGCAATTTTACTGCTACAACTGCTGATTCGTAAATCCATGTATATATGCATAGAGACGTAGCAGAAGTAACTTCAACCATTTCGGATTTGAACCTACCTATTTAGTACGGGGAAAATAATCATTTTCCAAATAATTACGAAAAAATTGATGCGCGTGCTTTGCTACAACAGGAAGATAATCTAGGCGACTGAGATATTGTTGTTGGCCACCTTCGGTCGATGTCGACCATGGATGTAAATCACAATCACGTGAATGTTCAAGTTTTGCAGCTTTTGGAATGACTAAACAGTCCGATTCAGGAGGAACAATCTCTCCCGCAGCGCTGGCAACGAAAGTCAGAACTCGGTTGTATTGCGTCAGTTGCACGCCGGCGGCGTGATCTGCGTTCAACAGCCAAGAGCTGTATCTGCTCCTCCCCAGCTTGCATACTACGCTTTACACAGTGCCTCCAATGTGAGCGGTCAACAGCAAGTTCTTCCCAACTCGCCGGGTCAATGTCAAGAGCTTTAATATCTCTTTTGCGAACGTCTTTGTACCGTAAGTGCGGCCTGCCCAATGGTCGACTTCCTAATTGCAACTCACCATAGAGTAGATCTTTCGGAATACGACCATTTTCCATTCTGTAGACCACGTCGATATACTACCACCAGTTTATTGATCATTGTTCATACGTGTAAACTAATGAGCTTTACTGTCATATTCAAATTGTTCTTGTTAACCCCTTTCTACCATGGCCTTTCGGACCCACTACTGTTAAGTTCGTGCGACAGACAAGCAACACGATATCGATTGAATGCCGCTTTGATTTGGCAGTAATTTTTTTTATGAATCACGGTCATTTTTATGAATCACGGTTAAGCCTTGCTGTATATTCTGCTAACACAGAACTACGATTTTCACATATAGAATCACAAAGTGATTCTTGGTCAAGCGCTCAAGACGCTTATAAACGACCAATATATTGTGGAGCTCACATCCCTTTCACCTACACACCACAACCGGTTTCTGGCTGTTTGTAATCATCAGTCGGAAACAGTAACATTATGTTCAGTGAGTCTTGAAACAGTGATGAATTGTATATGAGCACAACACTACATTGCTTCAGCGCTTGAAACGCACACAGCAAGCGACAACACTTATTATGGGTGATTTTAATCTGTCCACCCTTTATCTCAGGGACGATCACTCCCACAAACGCTAGAATACCGATTTAGAAAGGTACTAGATTCAGTCCCGTTTTACAACCATGTTCATGAATGCACCCGGAGGAGAGGTTCTGACCACCCCTCTGTCTTGGATTTGGTGTTAACATCGGAAGAACAATCTATCAAATCGATCGAATTCCGGGCTCCGCTGGGTCTTAGTGACTATTCGACTTCGTTTGCAGTACTCAGCAATCGCTTGCTCCGAATGGGGTGGTTCGACGGGTAGATAAATTAGCTCTGAGTAAATCGCTGGTGCAGATTCCGCATTTTCAGACGAACAACATAAGCCCTGACTCGCAATGAAACGAACTTGTAGGTTTTCTGAAACTGAAGATAGACGAGAACTCGCAGATCGTTCAGAAAAGTTGCGTACATGAACTTAGTTTTGTTGTCCGCAGCAGAACAAAAAGTGGATAGCACTGAAGCGAGCAGCGTGGGTGCAGTATAAAGCCAACAATACTTCTACTTCTTGGCAACATTTCCGTATGTTACGTAACAAAGTGACTGCACTTATTCGAGAGGATAAGGAAGCGCACCTGTCAAAAATGGAACCCAACACTAAGTTACTATACAAAATCATGAACGCGAAAGCAAAAGTCAAACCAGTTATTTTTCCCATCAAGAATGGTGAAAAACTCACTGAAACAGCGTTGGAAACCGCAAATGCTCTGGCAATATAATACTCAAAAGTGTTCGTGTCAAAGGTTTTAGTGGAACGTTCTGAGTATTCAATCGAAACAGGAATCGAAACATTGTGCGAAATTTCGATAAATCCAGTGATTGTCGCAAGTCATTTGCTCAAACTAAATGTGAGAAAATCCCCAGGAGCGGATGGCATCACACCGGATGTGCTCAGGTTCTGTCACCCTCAGCTTTGTGAACCGCTCTCCAGCCTGTTTAACTATTCGTTGCTTAAGGGAGTGGTACCAAAGGATTAGAAGTCCGGCGTGATAACACCTAACTTCAAAGGCGGCTGCCGGTCTGACGCTGAAAATTATCGTCCCGTCACACTTTTATCTGTTATTGCTAAGGTCATGGAACGTATAGTCTCGAAAAGAATGGTTGCACACTTTGAATCTCATAATTTGTTTTCGCCAACGCAGCATGGATTTCGATCTCACCGATCTTGTTTCACAAATCTTCTCATAGTGTTAGACGACTGGACAAAGGAGTTGTATAAAAGTTCTTGCATCCACGTCTGTTACCAAGATGCGCGTGCTTTGCTACAACAGGAAGATAATCTAGGCGACTAAGATATAATAAATTTTAAACTATGTAAATGAAATGAAAGCCACGTCTAGACAGATTAGCGGCTGATTCAATTCACAGTAAATAATAACTGAAAGAGTTTGAATCTGATGGGCGAATAAACGACCTAAACCGAGAATCGTTAGTGTTCTGTCTTGCCAATAAAACAGAAAGCAACGGCCCAATTACTTTCGGAACAATCCGCACACATTCGTTCAACACGACAGCATCACAGTGTATGTGCAGCTTATCTTTGTAGCTATTTTTAAAACTTTTCTATAAAGTTAAATTGGTTGTTTACGCAAAGTAAAGACAAATTAACAGTATTAAAACATGAGTGAACTAAACATACGAGGTTGCTGAGCCGCGAGGAAGTTGTAAAATTAGACACAAGCAACGAATTATAAAGCTCAGATAATCGTGTATAGTACTAAAGCAGTATTTAACTAGTGGCATTACCTGTAATACACTGTATAGAACTGAAGGCAACCTAGTGCACATATGTGCAATTGTGCAGCGCTTCTGTGCTGTGCAGCTAACAAGGTGCTAAATTGATTTGCCACCGCTAGTGAACAACTTGCGAACACACGTTGGAGTCTCACTGTCATTGTAATTTTTCTTTCGACTATCTGTCTAGGCCTGGACAACCTGACAGTATCGTAGCCCACGTGCAGCCTTTGTCTGGTTCAAGCTTGTGAGATCATACAGTGAAGGATACTAAAAACGCCTAACTAACAGTATCTAAACGAACATACGAGGCAATTTTATAACACATCGATACATTTTGCTTGACAAAACGGCGGACACGCGTCTGCCTTCTACTACTTAAATGTAACGGGTATAGTACAGATTATTTCGAGTGGAGATTCCATGTCCATTTTGCGTAATTTGCAAAGCAATAGCATAACGAATAGCGTGATTTGGGGCACAATAAGTTTACTTTTTTGCTTGCGCAAAAATAGTCTAGAAGGAAAGTCGCGACAAATCCGATGAAACACTTGAAACCAAATTTCAATGAGTCACTTTACCTGATTGCGAGAAACGGCGGAAATCCGCACTGACCAATCACCACCAAACGTCCCAGTCTGCTGTTTGACGAACGATACTGTCAGGATGTGATGCACATCCACGATTTGCTGAACTCCGAAATTTCGACCATCATGTTCAAGCCAATTATAACTGAAACGTGGAAGCCAAAATTAGTATTTCAAAATAGAGCTGCGTTCATGCTTGCGCAGATCAAATGCGGCTTCATTATCTTAACTCACAACAGAAAAGTCATAAAAATTTCAAAAGACCAGAAAAAAGGATGAACGAAGAACAACTAGTGCAAATGAGATTGATTGGTTTCATAAAACTTGCCTGAGAACTCCATCGTTTTGATCACATAAATGCCGGAATTCGGGCTTTAGAGGGTTCTGCGATGTCCATATCAGACCCATCATCAGCGGATTCGGACTACGATGTTTCATACCGAAGTACAACCCGGGCCTGTAAGTACCCCAAAATAAGTTGTCGTCGGCTGTGTCTTTCGATATAACAGTGGGTAAGTTTATAGGATTGCGCACCAAAGATGCTTTTCGCCATTGTTTATAATGATGCAATCCGAAGCCGAAAATCGCACCAGCAATACATACGAGAACAGCGCTTAAAAGGATGTGCTTCTGGTATTTTCCACCAATGGATAAATCGTGGGAATGTTTCTCAGAGTGAGCACGACTTTTAACTTTATTAAAACGCACTCGATCCATTGTAGAGTGTAGAGTCTGTGAAGAACCGCGGTTATGTGGGACATTTGTCGAAGCAGGTTCCTCTGCCTTCTGACTTTGCTTTCGTTTCTTCGGACGAGCTTCAATAACTTTTCCTTTGGGCATGTTAAAAGCTGTAACAAGTTAATGAAGAAATGGATATGGTTGATAAAAAGAAAGTATTTTTGATGACAGCAGGTGCGAAGACATTGAATCGTACGAAACGGCGTAAAATATGTAACAGAAATGAATGAAACCTAGAACAGTGCGACGCGCAACAATATTGTTTCACAAAATTTTCCTTGTTACGATAATTCAAGGAACCGTCACATATGTTGGGATGGTCACTTCCAATTGAATTCATAATTCAATTATTGTGCCTTTTACCGAAACGAACATTGGTCTTCTTTTTTACCAATTACTAACTGGAAATTGTCCCTTTTTACGTTCACGAGTCTGTATCAATAAAGCTTCTTAGATGAATATCATATTCTTCATTCATGTACATGTACTGTACAACCCTGATTGATTTTTTTTCATCTGGACTCCTTGTTCACTCGAGGAATACTCGAAGACGCGAAAAATTTGAAACAGATGCTGAAGAGCGGGACTCAAAAAGCTAGGGAATCTAGAGACGTAAGCACAAACAATCCATGAGGTGACTACATCTCGAATAAACTAATAGAGCGACATCAGCATAACAGCTTCCTTGCGGATTTCCCTGTCAGACATCTCTACAAGCTTAACTCATCACTCCGTTTTACAGCATACAAGATTAGGTAAGCCATGAAAGCATCATTGCGCATGTAATTGTAACAGCTAACTCCCTGAATGATACGGAGACAGCAGTTGTCAAATACTTGGATAAGTTGGTTATGCTCATTGAGTAGCGTCCAAGATTCGCACCCTTACAGTTATAAAACTCAAATTTTCACTATGTAAATTCTGCTCATGAATATTAGTGACAATATTTTCTGACGGCAGATGTATGGAAGCCTCATCCAGAAAACATGCCACAGAGTAATAGGCTAAAATACTATCAGATGGCTCATGCCTAGACATACGAAATAAAAATAGTAGTGAGATTCCGGTGTGCTTCCGTATGCAGCTTAATCCTGGTTGTGACTCAATTTATCAGTTTACATGCGCAGCACTAAAGTAGTGCATGATTGCACATTCACGCAACAATGCAGTTTAATGCGTCCGGATTTTTGTTTAACCTAAGTTATTGCATCATATTCTACTCATTTGATTTTCCTGTTTGCTTGACACTTTTACTGACTCCAGGCCTATGCTTCTTTGCGATGATGATTACCACATGAATAACCGCCATGAAAGAGTCGTAGCTATTTAATTTGCGATTTGGTTGAGGTTTTCAAAGAATGGCAACTTGGAGTCACATTGCTTATCGCTACTGTATGGAAAACTATGCAACAGACTACGACGGTTCTCATTTTACATCAAAGGACTAAGGTTTAGCTAGGTCCAATAAGAGACAGTCTAGGTGCTCACCAAACTTGTCTAAAACCCATTCGAGTCAACTCCTGATTACTCAGTAACGAGGGATCCTCGGAATTGTGTATCGTCTATGATGCCTAGAGGGTATACAACCTTAGTTAAATTTGTAACGAACTAATATCGAACAACCGTGGCTAGCTGGCATTATTTAAGGTGGCTTATCGTTCCATAGGAGCAAGTGATTTAATCGTAAACTAATAAACGTAACGCCTCTCAGTTATGTAAAATGGACTATTCTGCGACAAAAACGGTAAAGGTTCAAAAACAGGTGATGACCGTGGGATTTTTGTTAACATTTTCACTAACACTATTCTCAGTACTGATTCCTTGAGCTCACTACCCTATCCGATTCTTTAAAGGCTAAAGGATAGATTCTGGCAGCCATACATCACGAAAACGATTGCTGATGTACTGATCGGGATTCCGGAACCTTACTTGAACATAAAACGTGAGAAAGCGTCAGTACCAGCAGCCTTGAGTCGCCTTGAGTCACTTTTAATTTCGACCCATTATGTACAATATCCTGTGGTTATTTTTAAGTTTGCAGCTATTTTTACCACAATAAACTATTGACAGAGCTGTCCCAAAATAGAACACGTAAGCGGCGTGAATAAAATATTCAAAATGTGTACATATTGACATGTATCATTATAACAAAACAAATGACAAAATATGTAGGATTATTATACTAAAATATACAATGATGAAAACACCATAGACCCTTTGAAAATGCAGGGAAAACAGGTGACCCAATACTAAGCTTACAGTAACACTAAGCTTGCAATGACAACAGACAAAAAATTAACAATTTCCCGGAAATTGAAACAATAAAAACTGAATTGGTTTAACCATGTTCCTTGAATATTTCGTTTCATGTGTTACAGATATATAAATTATTTGTTATTAATTTATTCACAAAAACATGAAAAATTCAATTTATAATTACACAGAAAAATAGTTCGAATGATATAATGTTCGGATTCTATTTGAGTTAATGCAGACAGTAACTAAACTGGAAAGAATATCACTTCTACGAAATGCATAAAAATCTAAAATGTAATCTACGAGGAATACAATCATATAAAGCGCGCAAAACTGACCAACAAACATCATACTTTTACTGTATTTAAATTAAAACAATTAGCATTTTTCTGCTGAAGGTGTTTCTTTTTATTGAGTTTTAGAGATCTCTACTAACATCGAATTGATTTTTTATTGACAGTTCAAATATGTATGTGACGAATAGTCACTGAATGTGTTGTAAGCGCAAACAGTTCAGTTCAGTTCATTTCAGTTCAGTTTGTACAGGATAGTATGTGGCTAACGAGCCAATCGAGCATCCAGAATTTCTTTTGGTTGAAAGCTGCAGAGAAGCAACCACCACTGCCCAAGCGTTTTTTTCTCATTGTGATTTGGATATCCTCGACGATCGTGCCGCCAATGGATAAGCCAATCGAGCGTCCAGAATTTCCGTCTGTGGAAAGCTTCAAAGGAGCGCACACGACTGCCAAAGTTGGTTCATTCTCCTCTGGTATCCTCGTCGTATACGAAGATACGTCCGATGTTTTCCAAGCCGCCCTTTGGTCCCAGAATTTGTAACTGCGACTGAGAAAAACGGAAAGGGTTTCTCTTCACCAAGCCGGTGAGAGGTTAGCTATGGAAAATTGGTGCGTACATTTAAAACATGACATTTAAAACGAGGCATTATATAACAGGATTTTTTTCAAATTGTGGTCAAGACCATATTATTTCAAAATGAACAAAAAATGGAAAATTCTGACAACAGACAACAGGCATATTCACGGGAAAATGTCTGGGAAAAGCCCAAGCCACAAGGCATCTAAACCGCTTTTGAATCCACGTATTGATGTGCAAGCTATTAGTTCCTCAGGCAGCTTGTTCCAGAAGCCTACCACTCTTTCACTGAAAAAGTGTTGCCTAGGATTCTGACGGCTGTGGTTTTTCGCGAGCTTCAACGTATGTCCTCTAGTTGAGGGGTTGATTGCTCGAGAGAACAGGATTTGACAGCCCTCGTCGACTAAGCCTTTCAGGATTTTGAAAGTTTCTATGAGGTCACCCTGTAGACGCCGACGCTGAAGGGAGAAGAAGAAGAAGAAAAAAACTTTATTCGTGGGGTTTCCCAAACATACCTTCAACCATTTTGGTAGCCAGTCGTTGGACTCTTTCTAATAGTAATATGTCCTTTTGAAAGAAAGGACTCCAGGCTTGCACGCAGTATTTTAAATGCGGCCTGACAATCGCCGTATATAAAGGGATAAACACTTCCGGCGTTCTACATGTCAGAACGGATTTGAGCCTAAAGAGTTCTCCTCTAGCTCGTTGTGCATCGGTGGCACACTGCGCAGCCCATTTGAAGTCCGCTGATACGACTATACCTAAATCCTTAATCCTCTGAATATATTGAAAGTCGATCCTACCGTTATTCGCAGTTACCTTAATTCTGTCGACTGCTGCAGACAACAGATGACATTTACTATAGTTCAGAGGAAGATCCCAATCCTGCGACCATTTAATGACCTTTTCAATATCTCTCAACAAATCACCGTGATCACTGAATCCGGTGAATTTGACATCATCAGCAAACATGTAGCAGGGACATGACAACTGCGATGCCAGATCATCGATGAAGATCAGAAAGAGTATTGGGCCTAATAATGAACCTTGTGGGACCCCACTGGTAACTGTTGCGAATTCAGAGGTAATATCGCCTACACGGACCTGGAAGGATCTATCACGAAGAAAACTGGTTATCCAGTCGTGAAGCATGCCAGATATGCCTTTGGCCGAGAGCTTCATCCCTAGGAACCTGTGACTTACCGAGTCGAACGCCTTACTATAGTCTAAGTAAAAAACCTCTACCCGCCCGCCTTCATCCAGTGTCTTAGAAACTCGATCTAAAAAGCATAAAATATTTGAGAGACACTACCTTCCTTTGAGAAAGCCATGTTGAACCGTGCTTAATGATGAATTCTGCACGAGGTGGCTGCACATCCGATCCCTGATAAGTCTCTCCAAGGTTTTACATAAAACACTAGTCAAGCTTACCGGTCGGAAATTCCTAACTATGTTTGCGCAACCTCTCTTTGGAATGGGTACGACAATGGCTTTCTTCCAGTCATCTAGTAGGATGCCTTTGCAGAACGATTCGTTATATAACTCACATAGAGGCCCTGCTAGTACCGTAGATATTTCCTTTACAATTTTAGGATGCACATCGTCAGGTCCGGCGGATTTATTTCCGTATAGATTCTTTAGGACTCGTGCGACATCATCCGTGCAAAAAACTACTTCGCTTAGTGAGGCACCCATTTCCGTATTAAGAGTTGGGACTGAGTGAATCACATCCCCGCCATCCATTCTATGTACGCTTCGAAAATAATCCAGCAAAGCTGCTGCCTTTTCGGGGTCAGAATTGGCTTTCTGGCCATTGTCTAATATTAGGGTACCTATGTGCTCCCTTGTCTTACCCTTAGACTGAACATAACTATAATACTTCTTAGGGTACTTTTTAGCAGACTTCGCCAGGTAAGTTTCGTAGCATCGCTTAAGTTCCCGTTGTAGCTTTACTGTGTTGTTTCGCGAAGCCTTATAGCACGACCCATTTCTATAGGTTGGCAAGGCTGTGTATCTCCGTCAGTGTCTGTCGCGCCTAATAATGTTGCGTCGCACCGCAGGAGTCCACCAAGGTGGCTTGTTCTTTAGCCGTATAGGTCTAAAAAGGACAGTAAAGGTCTTGAAGACTTAAAATATTGTGCTTAATAACCGACCATTTACTTTAGATGTCATTGGTTTCAGAGAACCAGTCACATCGTAGAGCGGAAAGCCGTACAGCATTCCAGTCAACTCGATTTAGATTACGCCTGTATTTGACTGGTGGCTTATGAAAACAGAGAATTGCCTGGAATATTATGGGGACATGGTCATTTTTCCCTAAAGGTAAGTCGTAAGAGAGGTTTTGAACATCTTTAGGACCTTTAGACAAAAGTAGGTCCAGTGTAGATGGTCAATGTCCATCTCTGTACCTAGTTCTCTCACTTACGTGCTGATGAAGCGCACTCGAGTGCATCCAATCGAGATATACCTGGGAAATTCTATCACAGGTTGTCTGAGTGTCCTAGTCAATACCCGGTAAGTTGAAGTCACCTATTAAATAGACTCGTGGGGCAGTTTTGAGCAACCTGGTGAGAAGTTCCCTAAGTTCCTGGTCCTCCTCCTCAGAAGCGCCGGGTGCCCTGTATAAGCAGCCTAACGCAAAAGAAAGTTTACCGTCTGTGACGATTGTCGAGACCAGCTGGATGCCGAAGGTGGCCATTTTGATGCCAGAGTCTTGGTATTTAATACCATGTTGTAGTAGTATTATAGCTCCTCCGCCGCGTCTACCATCTGGTCTATCCGATCTGATGGCTGTATATGTCGAAAGAAGATCAACTGGAATAATGTCTGCATCTTGAAGCCAGGTCTCTGATATACCTAGGATCCTAGATTTACTATTGGAGGCTTTCTGCATTAATTCCAGCCATTTACTACGCATACTGCAAGCATTTGTGTATAGTATGCTCACAGCATTTCGATGTACCTCGCCTAATTTCGGACAGCCCTCGGTCGCAAAACCCGAGGTATTACCAAGTTTTTTGGTATGTCAAAATTAGTGCTGTGTGGAGAATCTACGTCGCTGGAAGGTTGTGGCGTAGAGGTTCTTAATGCAGGAGCGTTGAGCGCATACGAAGCGAGGCTTTCGTTTGCTGCATCACAACTTAGCCAAGATTCGTCCCCTATATTTTCTATCAGCACTTGAGCGTTCTTGATTGAAATATCCGCTGTTGCGGAGTTATTCAATCGGCGCTTATCAGGGTTGCTCTTCGGTTTTGCTACTTTGCTACCCGAACGCTGGAACGCAAAATAATTTGCTGAAACTGGGCGGCTATCTGGCACCAATCTATACAAACCATTTGTATTGATATGTATTTGGTCGCCTTTAGAGAGAAACAGGTCTCTGTCTCTCTGGTTTCTGAATTCCACCAAGATTGGCCTTGCTTGGTTTCCTTTCTTATACAGACCGATTCTGTGTACCCGAACTATCTGTAGATTGGGCTTAAGGTCTGCCAGACGCAGTAAATTTTGTACGCATTTGCAATCTAAACTGCGTCGTGCTTTAGCCTCCTGTATAAAAGGCTCTTGCTCGTTATGGATCAGAATGTTTCTGGTCCTGGTTTTCAAACTTTTCTCGGGAAAAGTGCCTTTTTTCTACAACGCTCGCAATTCGCTGCGGATTGAAGTCAATTACGAGTTAATCGTCGCTAAATTACCGAGACGCGGCTCGGTTTTTTTACTTGTTGGGGAGCGCGGTAACTTTCGAGCTGGCTGGCTCTTTTTCTTACGCTGACTAACAACATTGTTGTTAGTTTTACCCTGATTTTTCCCCGCAGATTTTCGTACATTCGCCGGCGTATGCAAGATTGGTTTGTGCGATGCTGCAACTTGCGCGTAAGATCTTTGTGTTGGTTCCTGCAATGTTGCGAGTAATTGGGAAACTTGCTTACGATAAGCCTCCCGTGCAACTTCTTTGCATTTTATGCAGACAAATTCGAACCATGTATGGGCTGCATATCTATGCTAATTGGCTGTTGCTATAACAGACATATTATGTGCACTTCCTCACTAAACGCTTTTCAGTATAGACAGAGTAGTTTTTTATTCATATCTAAGGAAGCTGAGCATTCGAAAGAACACATGACCGTGGAAATAAAAGAAACGTTTAGTTCAGTTCAGTTCAGTTCAGTAGGCACAGGACAGTAAGTGGCTGACAAGCCAATCGAGCGTCCAGAATTTCTTTCGGTCAAAAGCTGCGGAGAAGCACCCACCACTGCCAAAGGGTCAATCCTTTTTCTCCGTGTGGATCCTCTGATGGTCGTGGGAATAGGAGAATGTAGTTGGGGGATCACCGCGCTATAATCGAAGCACTGCCAAAAGGTAATTTTCTTTTTTCTCTGTTTGAAATCTCTGATAATCGCGGTGCCAGGCGATGAACCGGATAGTAGTAGGACAGCAACGCGCAATAATCAATGCTGGAAAAAAGAAAAGGCATTTTCTCCTCACGAGCACGGTGAGAGGTCAGCTGATGGACAATCAATAAGAAGAAGATTCTCTAAAATTGCTACAATGAATAGCGAGCAAAATGGAGGACAACCTAAGCATGGTATTCATTGGATGTATTCAGAGAATAACTTACCCCAGTCACGGTATAAACCCTGCTTGAAAGATGAGACGGAAATACAGGAGATAAGTTCTTCAGGGAGCTTGTTCCAGAAGTTGACCACCCTGAAGCTGAAAAAGTTTTTCCTAGAATCTAGTCGACATCGCTCCTCAGCAAGCTTGAGTGCGTGTCCGCGAGTGCCCAGGTTAGGACTTAAGGTAAATATGTCATCTGGATTAACGCCGCTTAAACCCTTTAAGATCTTAAAGTTTTCAATCAAATCACCTCTTAAACGACGACGCTTAAGAGAGAAAAGACTCAGAGCCCATAGGCGATCAGCATAACGTTTCCCACGCTGACCCTCAATCATGCATGTTGCTAGTCGCTGGAAGCTTTCAATCGAATGATATCCTTCTGATAGTGAGGACACCACGCCTGGACACAATATTCAAAATGCGGCCGAACTAACGCCTTGTAAAGTTGCGAGAACACGTCGGGACGTCTGCTGGAAAGCACTGACTTCAAACGAAAAAGCACATTGCGCGCACATTGCGCTGCAACAGCGCATTGGTCCTCCCATTTGAAGTCAGCTCTAACTAGAACACTCAAGTCCTTAACCCGCTGTGTGGCGACAACACTAACAGGAGTACCTGACACCAGGACTGTGATCTTGTCGACCATAGCAGACAAGAGTTGGCACTTATTGTGGTTCAGTGGGAGGTCCCAAAGTATGGAACACTCAATGACCAACTTAAGGTCGTGCATTAGAGTATCTCCATTAGTTGAACCCATGAACTTCACGTCATCCGCGAAAATGAAGCACGTGCACTCTAAGATAGGCGACAAGTCATCCATAAAAATTAGAAAGAGCAGCGGACCTAGCACAGACCCCTGAGGTACCCCACTTATCACCTCCGTTAGGATTGACAACGTAGATCCTACTCGTAATTTAATGGTCCTACCTGTCAGGAATGATTTTATCCAAGCAAGTAAACTACCCCGTATGCCTAGTAAACTACCCCGTATGCATGTTTAGATAAGGTCCGTTCATTTTGCAATAGAATGTAAATGTCTATAGAGCCAATCGGGCATCTATCATTTCTTCCGGTGGATTTATGTAGAGAAGCACCCACGACTTCCAAACCATTTTCCTTTTGTCTGTTTTGACTTATCGACAAGCTCGATGCCAATACCTCATCATCCAATGCAATAAGCATACTGAGACGATCATTTCCGGAAATTCAATGACGAAGCTCAAAAACTGTTTGCAATTGAATAACAGTTAATAACTTTAAATTTGTTTATTCATTTTTCTTCATACATTTACACAAACGCAGTTTAATTGCCGTTAAATTTTGTTCTGCCGTTGCCGGAGATAAAAAACGAATGATCAGCTTGAAGTAATGTGTTGCTCACATTCCCCGCACTTACAAACCACAACCAGATTTCAGTTTTTGCCGTTAAAAGGTGAATGCGATAAGATTAACTTCCGTCAGCCTTGTAAAAGTGGAAGATCGGTAAACATAGATAGACTTTGAGCCACTGTATAATGGGGTTCATATTGTATCGACTAAAGTCGTTGGTTTACGCGTAGACCACCCGTTTCTTAGTTCGACAAATTCAGAAAAACAATTCGGATATACTACGGTACTATTAACAAGAATTATAGACAACAACAATGAACAAACCTCAACTGTACCGGGTTGTACAAATGATGTGAGCCAAAAGTGTTCAAATGTTCCAAATAACATGCAATAAATTCAGTCAATCGTGAGAAGATAGGCAATACAATGGTGAAAATTTGTCTCTCTTTTCTGCAAATACCACGTGCAAAAAGATGTGGATTTGATTGGCATTTCAATGAAACAAAAGCGGGTGTACAAGTGGATAGGACAGTAACGAAAATGTATCCACAATGCAATGGAAGATGAAAATTGTGTAGATTTAAGAAGAATCAAATTGTTTAAATAGAAAATATGAAGGAATTTTACACACTTACACCACCCGCCGAATTCCTTCTGAAGCTATGTTCTGAAAGAAACTAACTGATTAGTTCCGTATCCCTACTCAGCTACTCCACGCATAGCGAAGAACGCAAAATATAGACGGCAAAAAACTTCATAGAGTGGCAAGCCAAACACGCCAAATCGCAAAGCTATCACTGGACGTCTGTGGCTTTTTATAGAAAAAACGTTTGCCAAACGAAGACTCACCAAGTCATCCAGCTTTGCTCCTGGACCTTCACGAAGTTCGAACAAGAATCAACACTTTATAATGAGAAAAACAAATGTTTCTTATGTAACCTTGGAGCTCAGCTTCAATTAAATAAAGAGGATGCAATCAAAATTCAAATGAGTTGTGTTATTTGTGGATTCAAATGGGATCACACTACAGGGCCCATAGTGATATAATCAGTTTTGATTTTAAAAACACTGATCACGGCAGCAGTCACAATATCATGCGCCAGTGGATTCCACAGAAAGTAAATATACACAGAGAAGAGATGAGGTCTGCAGTCGAGTCATTTCAAATCTAAGATACTTAAAATATAATTGAATTAGAAAGCGATGCTCTACAAATGACGATGATAAACAACATCAATATAACATAACACAGACGCTATAAACATCTCCTCAGTTGTCATTCAAAATTCAACTTCTCAGTAATGGATGTAGAAGCATTTTTAATTTTGCATCGGTTTCTTTTCTCTGTTGTTTGTTTCTGAAAACCTAACATATTGTCTTGAAAATGTTTCCATTTTTCAATATCATTTCTATTTAATGTTTCCACGTTATTCAGCAATTGTCAGCATAGGCGCCAAAAAATGCACAGTAGGTAGATCACCATTTTCGTTCGTAAATTTAAACGAATACAACATTGTTTAAAAATTTTTGTTACATTTTTCGTGTCATCATCATTCAACACACTGAGATTCGGTGTTGCAAACAGCTAACGTAATTTTCTTTGTGATGCACAGTTTGTCATGATGCCCTAAATCAGAAATCTTAGATGACGACGTTAAATTTGTAAGCAAATGTTATCGATCATATAACTCGATATCGGAAGCAATGATCGAATTTTAGATAAGTCTAATATGGGAAAAACACGCGTGATAAGTGAAAAACAAAGACATATTTGAATACAGAATATGAAAAACACCAGGTGCATGAGTTACAATTGGGCCAAAATATGTGAGTCAAGTAAAAATCAATAGGAGGCAGAGGTCGTCGTCTTATCCTGAAGTTTCGTCGGGCGCTTGTTTGTCGTAGTCAATTTCCAGAACGAAATCACCAAAGCAGATTCGACGAGAAAGCTGTTGGAATAATGTAAACGATAGAATTTAAATAATTTATTTAGATATAAGGAACCAATCATTTTAAACGTTAATCCAAAATAGTAAGATAAACATTGTGTTCATCATATTATACAATTAAAATACAACATTCGGTGATGAAACATAATTTTTTACATGTTTTGAATAATTGATCATTGATATTATCGAGTAAATTTAAAGATTGAGCACTATTTGGTTTTTAAAAGGTAGCTCGAATAATTTTAAGCAAATGCGGTCGAATAAAATGTAATGCCCAGTCACACACTGCAAATCAGAAATATCCATAACCGGAATACTGGATCCAATAATTCACCTTCGGCTTTATCGGGGATTCCAATCTATGAAGCTGCAAATCCTTCCAAGGAAATACAATAATACAATAATAATAATAAAAGTGAGCATATATTCGAACTGATGAACGTATGTCTTGGGTGTTTGCAAACCTCACCGTGGCTGTCGATTACGGGGATCCATTACGCACTGCCCTTTCACCATAGAGTTGATATGTTTTAGAAATCTCGCTCCGTTAAACACTCCAAAGACTTTTCAAGATTTGTGTATAATTCTCCGGCATCGTTCAATGTGGCCGATTCTGTGAAATGTCGGACAGAGGTACTTTTAAAGTCTACTGAAGAATTAGAGAAACCTACATCATTGGAATTTCATTCACTCGTTAGAGAACCGTTCCTTCGTCAGTACGCCAAGTGACCAGATGTCCACCATCCGATCGTACGGTTTGTTGGTCACACGTCTCGAGTGCGATGTTTTCCGGTGTATCGCGGTTAGTCTTTGTGGGTTCACCTGGTTGGAGTTGTTTGGTCGAAATGAAATCACGTCGCAGAAATAAGATGCGTCATTTTTTACACATCTTAGACATCATCAAATCTTCATCTTCAAAAATGAAAATATACAATTCCAAAGTGATAATAGATTTGAGCAACTTCTTGTGTGATGTAGCTTGTGCGCTTTCCGTCGGATTCACTATCGATGAATCCTATGATGCGTCATTCATATTTCGTTGTAACTTGAGGACTTAACAGGACACTATGATTTCATAAATTTATCGATATGTATTTTACAATCAGCATATAGAAATATAATCTTGGTGCACTCATAATCGAAACACTTACCAATTTAACATATCCAGGTGATGTTACCAATAAGTTCTCCGGTTTCACGTCGCGATGGATTACACCTCGTAGTAGAATGTGCGCGAGGGCTTCAACCACATGTGCGACTATCAATCGTGTCATGGTCTCATCGAATAGTCCGCCAAAGTTGAAGAAAAAGTTCAAATTACACTGCGAAATCAAACGCGAACGAAATAATTGCCAATGCCAAGATTCACATATTCCGGTGTAATGATCATATAGATCCACTCGTGCATGCATCCAATACCATATAAACATACTTGTTGTCTTTGAACGTTTCGTATAAACTTCATCAGAAATGGAAGTATGCTTCAGATTGATGTGACAGAGAAGGAAATTTTTCACTATCATGATTTTGCTGAATTAAATTTTGAATCTCATTACGGGTTTTCAACCTCATAGTCCTGAGATTTCATTTTATTTGTGCACCTTTGGTAGTACGAAATATCTAAGTAAGATTGAAACTTCTGCTTTTTACTGAAGTCAGAGTCGATATGTTGTTCCATCTTGGTGGCACTGTTTTTATTCCTGTCGTCAATTTTTAATCCATGGATTTGCATATAGACGTTATTATCATGGATCGATATTTAAAATATCAATCGCATGATAAATCACATCAATCTCAGGCATATTTTATTTCTGATGCAGTTTATACGAAACGTTCGAAGACAGCAAGTATGTTTATATGGTTTTGGGTGCATGCACGATTGGATCTATATGGTCATTAGACCGGAATACGTGAGTGAGTGAGTGAGGGGGTGAACCCACCAAAACAAACTGCATATCCGAAGTGATAGCTGTAAACGAAAAGTGGAAGATAGCAATCAGGAACATTATTAAGATATAATGAGCTACACTCGTTGAACGATAATCCTAAGGAATAAAAGAAATTGTGTCAGTCATATTATTGACTTGATATACAAGATACGTAAATGAAACTTATTACTAATTATCGAAATTTTCTAAAGGTGTAAATTATGGTTAATAACCATTAAACAGAATGTTATCGTGAAACGCAATTTGAATACGAATTGTGAAAGGCGTACAGAGTAAAATCGACAAATCGGTAATTTATTGTTCAGTGTTGACCAATGAATCATACATATCCAAACTCGGATGACAGAACCGTTCACGCAAATAACACACCTATCGACTTGATCAGCAATTTCAATATTGATGTCAGGAAATTAATCGAAATAGATGTGAAATAATGTAAGTGATAAACGTCATCGAGTTGAGAAACGATTATCTTCAGATCAGGTTTGTTGAACGATATTTGAGAATATAAAATACCAGCTATCCGCACATCTATCAACCAGTTAAATTGAATCGTTCAAGTATAGCATGAGGAGATAACATCTGAACACTTATCGAAATGTCACCCTAATCAGGTAAAAAAGACGAGACCCACAAAATTTGTTTAATAGCACTGACCAAATCCTTTGCATGGCCAAGTCGAACATAGCGATCGCTCTTTCAGAGAGTTCCACACTCCTCTCAAAACCTCGCTCCATCAAACGCTGTCAATACCATTTTACGATTCACTTATATGTTGCAACTAACAGTCAATGTGACCAGTACTCTAAATTATCGCAAAATGAAGTTTTAAACCTCACCCATGATATATGCAAACACCACAAATTCTTTTTTTACGCACTCGTTGGACGGCAGCTCCATTGTAAGTACTCCAAACGGTCAGAACTCCAACAAACGGTCATATGTTATCTGATGGTCAACCATGACATGCTCTCATCAAATTGTCTGCCAAAATTGAAGAACAAGTTCAAGGTTCATAAGAACTACAGCATAGAAGAAAATTCACTGCGAACCGTTGGCTAATTCATCAAAAATAAAGAATTGCGGTGTTAAATTCAGCTGGGAAACGCGAATCTTATATCGATTAATCGATTCGAATCATTAAATCGTAGCAATTTTTACAAGAATCAATGATAGTGGCGAATGGCTACAAAATTATTATAGATTAATCAATTTTGCCATGAATAATTTATGTAAAATTTATTGTCGCGGAACGACTAGAAAGACTTATGCTAACTAAAATTCGTCAAATGAATATTCCTTAACCGGAAGTTGATGTTTCGCAATATACGACGTAATAGATCATGATGTAGCACATAATATCCATGGTTAATATATTGGTTTAGCATGTATGATAGTTTTTTATTAAACAGATTGATCAGATTCAATTTTAATTGTAAGCCATTTGATGGATAAAACATGCACCGCCGACCTGTTCAATGAGATTTTCCTTTGGGCTTAACCCATGAACGTAAATACTCATCATTTTTATACTTGGACATCAAATGACCTGTTACCAAGCCGTTGTAAGATTTTGTGTGATGGAAATATATCACGGTCGACTGTAGATTGCAGCCTTGTGTACGCAACTGAATCCAAAAGGCTCTTAGTTAAGTGTCGTTTTTAGACTATTGAGAAACGTGCATTATTACATGAACATCAGAGTAAGATGGTTTTCTTTGTTGGATATGGATGGATATGGGAGCGAATCAGCAATGCTAATGATTGTATTTTGTTACAAAATGATTGAAATTCATTGTATAACTCTTAATACGAAAATAAACTGCGATTGAATATGCAAAAGTCTATGATCATTTAGATCGGTGGTGACCTTGGCTTTTCCTATCCATACAAGCTCGGCGACAAAATCCTGGAGTACACAGAAGAAAAAAATGACCTGGGTGTCTGGATTTGCGGTAGTTTAAAAAATGGTCCATAATGCGAAGCCGTTTACAAAAGCTCATCAAGGATGCTCAGTAAGTTACGGTGGATATTTGGACGGTTTTCCATGTTTGTTTTCATCACATGATGAACACATATATACACCCGGTTCTAGACTATGCCGCAAAAGTCTGGACACCATTGCTCCAAAAAGACATCTTACTTATAGATTGTTAGCTGTCATTGAACTCAAAAATATGCCATTCACCGAGCGACTCAGACGACTGGAGCTGAGGACACTTGCATAAAGAGAATTCGAAGTGATCTCATCCTCGCATACAAAATACTTACTACTGTTTCTCAAGCCCCGGACTTCTTATTCAACTTTCGAACTTCCAGTAACAGCCGTGGCCATGGTTGCAAGGTGGAAATACCACAATCCAAAAGGAACTGCCGCAGGATTTATATTTGGTGCGTGTGTTTTGTTCGGAATTCCCTACGTACCGATTTATTAAGCTCAAATATTTTATCTATATTCAAATAGAAACTTGACGATTATATGAGACCTAATCCAAATTTTGCCCCCAAATATTAATAAACTATCTTCGTCCCATTGATTTTGGCTTAATTTGAACCTATACTTCGACTCTATGGTTATTGTGAAGTTAATTGCTTTCTTAACCATAAATCTTGAAACTTGAATCTTGAAACTAGTGTGTATTTATTCTCTATTGACTGAGCAAAATGGTTTGCAAAAATAGATTAAGCAAAACCGAGAATTAGACTGGAAGAAGCTTTAAAGATTCACGTGAATGGCGTGGGATTTTGGGGGACAGAGGGATATTGTCTAAGAACTGCGTGTACAGGCGATTGCTAGCTATCGATTTTGCTGTCATATTTCTCCGAATTCTCACCGCATAGTTCGCTTAACTGAGACGAAGTCAATGATTGTATGTTCATTGGCTTGATGTGATACGGTTATTAATTATCAGAGCGTCTGCTTGACCAAACTCTTTGAAACGGTGATAATGTATTTGGTAACCCAATGGTACGAGAAACCAAAGTTATAACAATTTTGCTCGATTAACTGATGTTCTGTTTTTCGAGCTGAATAATAACAACAAAATTTTGTGATCGTTTAGCAACGTAAATTAACACCCGTCAATTAACCAGTGGAATCACTTGACCGCAAAGATTAATAGCTAAGGCTTTCTTCTCGATGTTGACCATTTGATCTTTACCACATTATTCTGATGTCAATGATCGTGAATAATGTATGACAGTTCTGACGTTTTTTTAGCGAGAAACTGTTGAGGAATCCGGATGCATCAGCTGTCACGCTGATCATGAGCTTTGGATTGTAGTGCGTCAGCGGCATGCCAGATGTGAGCATTTATTTCAACTTTAGCAAAGCATCATAACAATCTTTTGATAAAATCCATGGAAAAACGTTTTTGAGAATTCAATTGAGTGCCGACGGACAGTTTGCATTGAGGCCCGGACTGCGCCGTCATATATGATTCGGCTCACGATTGTTCTTATATTGACGGAGTAAGAAGGAGGACCGGATCGTTTACTTTGAATGTGTTGGATAAAGCGTCATTTTCAATGTGAAAAAAAGCAGAAAATTTCTCTTGGCCTCGGTACATTGATCGCGGTTAAACAGTGCAAATTTCGTTGATCTGCTGATTAGTGTCTATCGCTGTGTACACCACAGAAGAGTTTGTTTCTTACAAATCAGAATATTTAGTCATCTGAAAGGATACGGAGAATGAAATCGTCATAAGCTTGTGATGATCATCCATGGTTGAAATCGACAGAATGAAGGCCATAGCAACAACGACAAAAATAACATCCACATCAATACGGACAAAATAAACAATTAATACCGAATTCTCTAGTACTTTCAAGAATATCCACAGGGTATTTGACCAAAATGTGCTAACAAATGAAATGCTGAAACGAAATTATAGAAGCACTGCGAAGATGACACATTTGAGACAACGACAAGGTATATGTTTGAGGGTAAAGAATAGTTTCTGGGTTAGTGAATAGCGAGACCGATAGAAATTCGTTGTCATGGGCGATTCAGACGATTTAAATGTAGTAAATAAAATAAAAGTTATAGAAATTCGTTGTCATGGGCGATTCAGACGATTTAAATGTAGTAAATAAAATAAAAGTTAGTTGCCAAGGTACAGCATGGCTGACCCAACAAAACCAATTTATACAGATACAGGTTTGAAGTACAATCTGTCCATAAAACAAGTTTTACAATCCAAATGACTTCAGAACATGGTAACCCTAAACGTTTCTAGCGAATGCTTATCAATTCATGTATTATATGCAGGACCAATTAAATATGCGAATGACAGGTGACATTGCGTACATCGTACTTAAAATGGGCATCCGATGCTATCGGTACTGATGTATCACAATATAAACAACCTTGATATTTCACAACAATCTGTATTTTGAAAATTTAATGCAAAGAATGGTCAGGTTTCTTTATATAAAAAAACATAATGTGGGATTGCGCTTTAGCCGCTGTGACACTGAAAACAATTGAATTCAATCAATTCACTTGCAATGTTCTAAAAAGCATATCGCTCCACTAATGTAGACGAGGAGACTTCATATTAAAGTTTCAAGATGTATGGTTGCAAAAGCTTCCAACTTTACAATAACTACAGAATGAAAATATTTGTAGAACCATAAATATACTTGAAAATAAAATGAATCATTTCTTATGGCTGGGATTACTTGTTGATAGGTGTGAGCAATATCAAGGTTAGCACGCACATAAACGTCAAGGGTCGATTTGAACGTATTTAAAATATTGGAGTCTACCAAGTGGGTAGGTAGGTGTTGGCCTCCTTCGGTCGATGTCGACCATGGATGTACGTCACATCGCATGAATTTCATGTTTTGCAGCGTTTTGAATGACTAAACAGTCCGATTCGGGAGAAACAATCTCTCCCGCAGCGCTTGCAACGATAGTCA